>JACVVK020000046.1:1825000-1980000 GCA_018292915.2 Batillaria attramentaria | reverse complement strand
ACCGTTAAAAACGACCGTTTATCTTGCCATTTTCACTATATGAGCCCTATAAACGGGCTTTTGAGGGTGTGCACAAAGTATGCGTGTTTGCGGGTACAGAAATGCGCAGAACTCTAAATGCGGTTACTGTTAGAAAAGACATGCTTTGTTGACATACTGAAATTTAACCCCAATCAGAATGATGCTTCCTGGAAAACTGCGGCCATCAGTTTGGCCGTTGATTCAAAGGACCCTGTAAAACGGCAGTATTTGATGCTTGTGCACTTATCAGGTCACTGCAGGTGGCATGTATCGCGGAAAACATTTACGAACATTGAACAATTTAGTCAGGAAACGCTTCTTTAGTGTTGTGAAGTTCCCTTGTCACCGCATGTGCAGGTACGTATGAAATATGATATCCAAGTGAGCACTTTTTTTCGGTAGCGATATTTTGGGGGTGTACTTACTAAAGTAGTTGCTGCGTTGTGAGTAGTGAATGGTTTTTCTCGAGGAGCAGTGCACACTCAAGAATAGTATCCCAGTTGTGTCATATCAAACGTTCATTAAAATTGCTGTTGTACTTTTGTCACAAACAGCCAACGAAAGTGCTACCTGTTTAATAATGGCTTCTAGTTCAGTGCTAGCAAAGTGCAATGGAAATTATGTCGAGCACAACCTCAAGTCTAAAGTAGTATGTGGCTGAATTCATTTCAAGTGTTATGAGGTATGTTAATCACACGGCAAACATGTTTTCAAGGTCAAGGTGATTGGTTTGTCTGTTTACTCCAAAACATTTTACTTCATCGCTCAGAATAAGCATGTTGGTGCTGCTAACTTTTGTCCCCGTGGTTTGGTGAGTTCACAGCATCCTCAGAATAAAAATATGACTGCAAAATCTTCATAACTCAAGCGTGACCTTGACCTTTACTAGAGGTCACCAGAAAGGCATTCGTATCAATGCATATTAGGCAAATGTTATGCCAAAAGTTGTATTTACAAAATTTTCACCCAGTCTCTATGACCTTTACTCCCAAGGTGAAGGTCACCAAAGTTGTCCACAAGAAATCTCATACAAACATCGTTTGCCAGTAATTTTCATATGTAAATTTGTAAATGTCCAAAAAAAAAAAGGCAAAATAACGGCGTTTGTTCCCAAGGTAAACACGTTGAAAATAGAAGAGATTTCACAGATTTGCTTTTGTGTCTATTGTTTTTTATTTGCATTCGTGTAATATTATTTTACTGGAAGTTTCATATTCAGTTTGTCTAATTTCTGTACCTGTACCTCAAAACAGAAATTAATGAAAATGTCAGACATTTTCTGAGTGCGTTAGAATTTGAGGCAAAAAGGTATACTTGGAATAGTATTTTAGGGATGCTGGACCATTTCTCTAAAGCATGATGTGCGTCTGCAAATGATCTGTCCAGCGTAGCAGTTGCAGCAGCGTAATATGTCAGCCCGGTCCCCATCAGTAAGAGAATTGGCGTCTATATGGAAAAAGGAGGATTTGATAACTGAGAGCTGCTACAGGCAAATCTGTTGTCATTTCGTTGGACCACAGCAGGGTGTCTGGCCTAACATATCCAGTAGTCAAACTTGAAGTGTGTGCACAATACCTGCTGCAGCGGCGTCATTTGTAATCTTTGCTGTGTATAGTCAATTTTTGAACCCAACCACAACATGGATTCCCATCATTACCCCTCACAGCCAAAGGGACATAGTGGATGGGCTAGTAACACGTAAGTGCCAAACCTCTTCTCTAAAAGTTGGTCAATAACAAAAAACGCTGTGTACACTGTGGCCGTCATATCTGGCTACTTAGTAACCTACCCCCGTAGCAGTTAATGCTCTGTTTAATTAGAAAAAGGTAATTTAAGTCACCTATTTCAAGCAGTGAAGAGTTCATGAAATTTGATGTGGGATGCTCGTTTTCCTTCTCCTGGAATCACTCTACTTTTTCCAAGGTGTAAAACACTGACAAGTTAAAACTGTTGGCTGCTAGCAGCAAAATATAAACCTACCCCCCACGCAGCACGTAATGAAGGAAATGGAAAAAAATGGGTAAAAATAATGGCCGCTGTAAAGAAGACGTGCTTGTTTAGATTCACGGATCTTTCTTCATACGACTAGTCATTGTCTTTTCCACCAAGACAAATGTATAAAAAGAAATTGCATCAAGTGTAGCAATTATGGCAGGCTCTTTTGGTTAGCACCGCTTTCAGCCCATATAGCTTCAATTAACGGCCATCTATAAGCAATAATCTCTCATACAAGTTCTGGAAGATAATTCTAAAACACCGAGCATGTGCCCGAACATTTGCATCATATTATACTTGTTGCACTTTCGTTGGCTGTTTGTGACAAAAGTACAAAAGCGATTTTAATGAACTTTTGATATGACACAACTGGGATACTATTCTTGAGTGTGCACTGCTCTTTGAGAAAAACCGTTCACTACTCACAACGCAGCAACTACTTTAGTAAGTACACCCCCAAAATATCGCTACCGAAAAAAAGTGCTCACTTGGATATCATATTTCATACGTACCTGCACATGCGGTGACAAGGGAACTTCACAACACCAAAGAAGCGTTTCCTGACTAAATTGTTCAATGTTCGTAAATGTTTTCCGCGATACATGTCACCTGCAGTGACCTGATAAGTGCACAAGCATCAAATACTGCCGTTTTACAGGGTCCTATGAATCAACGGCCAAACTGATGGCCGCAGTTTTCCAGGAAGCATCATTCTGATTGGGGTAAAATTTCAGTATGTCAACAAAGCATGTCTTGTCTAACAGTAACCGTATTTAGAGTGAATTTCTGCGCATTTCTGTACCCGCAAACACGCATACTTTGTGCACACCCTCAAAGGCCCATTTATAGGGCTCATATAGTGAAAATGGCAAGATAAACGGTCGGTTTTAACGGTGACGCGGACGGAGAAAAAATTTACGGAGACCACCACAGCATTAGGGGCCTGTGCTCTACTGATTTCTATAATAAAAAGTTAGGATCAAATTTATTCTACCTTCCGCTATATAAAAAGCCCAATTAGACTAGCCTAGACGTAGAAAGCGGGAATGCACACAGACAAGCGCGCGTCTAAGAGGGAGAGGGGGGGGGGGGGGGAGAGTGGGTCAGTGTTTGTCTTATCCGATATCAGTAAGCAATCGTCTGTCACTTGTCAATCAGGCCTGCGGGAAGTAACTCTGTCAAAAGGGAACGACTTTGTTACAAGAATTCAAATAGAAACGGAAACGGTAATGACTGCGAAGTGGTTACAAGTTAAGCAAATAAATCTAGGGGGAGTGCCTCGCAAGCCAGACGACTCACAGGAGGATATTTTCACTAAACTTTTCAAATCTCCTCCTAGACGAGAGCCCCCACACGGCAAATTCAGCGACGTGGAACTTTACATCTCCAAATGTCACAAAGAAGTCCTGAACCTAAAACATAAACCCCTCCTCAAATCAAACCTCACCAAAGAGGAACTCGCTGCGCTACGGTCCCTGCAGAAGAGAACTGACATTGTAATCAAACCTGCTGATAAGGGCGGAGCAGTCGTCGTCTGGGACCGTTCCCTGTACCTCCAAGAAGCACACCGTCAGTTTTCTGATCCTGACTCATACGCTGCCCTTCCCGCTCCTACGTTAGCTGCAGACCAAAAACAGGTCTCAACAACGGTCCTCCATTCGATCAAGAAAGATGAACTGCCCAAGACAGCAAAACTCCTAATTAACAACAACATTAAACAACCAAAATTCTATCTGCTTCCAAAGATACATAAAGCCAACTCCCCAGGTCGCCCTATCGTCTCCGCCTGCAGCTGCCCTACGGAAAACATCTCACAATATCTTGATTATATCCTGCAACCCTTCGTCCAAAACCTGCCAACCTACGTCAAAGATACCAACCACGCCCTACAGATTATTGACACCATCAGTTTCAGTCCCACCCTGCTCTTCACTGTAGACGTCACTGCGCTATACACATGCATTCCACACACCGATGGGCTCAAAGCTCTAGAGTTCTTCTTGAACAAACGTCAAGTCAAAAACCCTCCAACCCATACCCTCCTCCGCCTGGCAGAACTGGTCCTCACCTTGAACACATTTGAGTTCAATGGTGAGATATTCTCACAGATCAGCGGTGTTGCCATGGGCACGAAAATGGGCCCATCCTACGCCTGCCTCTTCATGGGGTACCTGGAGTATAGAATGCAGTCTTTGTACACAGGCCCGGTCCCTGAGCTGTACAAGAGATATATTGACGACGGGTTTGGAGCGACCTCTCTTTCCGAAGAACAACTCCTGGAATACATCGATTTCTTGCGAAACTTCCACCCAGCCATCAAATACACGTACGCCATCTCAGCGACTGCAGTCAACTTCCTTGACATCTCCGTAAATCTTCAAAACGGTTCACTCTCCACCTCAGTGCACTACAAGCCTACAGACTCACATGCATACCTGCATTACGATTCATCACACAGTCCTGCCACTAAACACAGCCTCCCATATTCACAGTTCCTTCGCCTTAAGAGGCTTTGTTCAGATTTAGAGGATTTCCAAGAACGTTCAGTTGAAATGTCGCAGTTCTTTATAAAGAGGGGCTATCCCCAAACCACCATTGATGCAGCCCTTTTGAAAGTCACAACACACCACCATCCTAACACCTCTTCTAATACAGTTGCCCAGGAACGTCCGGTTTTCTCCATTCCATTTCACCCCCATAATCTGTCAGTCCAACGTATCATCATGTCCAACTGGCACATTCTGTCGAAGAGTTGCACAGTTGGACAGACCTTCCACACCCCACCTCTTGTTGCATACAAGAGGGACACCAACTTGCGAGACCTTCTGGTTCGCGCCAATGTCAGGCCCCACCAACCCCTACCCACTCCATGCAAAAAACAAAATTGCAAAACCTGCTGTC
Source organism: Batillaria attramentaria (assembly GCA_018292915.2). Taxonomy (NCBI): domain Eukaryota; kingdom Metazoa; phylum Mollusca; class Gastropoda; family Batillariidae; genus Batillaria; species Batillaria attramentaria. Next base: position 1,975,083 of record JACVVK020000046.1, on the reverse strand, counting down.
ATGTCTCAACAGTGACTTCTGTCAAGGGCCCCAAAAGAAAAATGACCATCAAACGCCACTTCACATGCGACAGTACAAACCTCATATACGCCATTATCTGTACCGCATGTCACAAACTGTATGTTGGGGAAACTGGACGTAGCCTGGCAACACGCTTTGCTGAACATATCGCCGACACCAGACACAACAGAATAAAACCCGTTGCCGTGCATTTCAATTCTGCAGGCCACTCCATCTTAAACATGACAGTAACTGGCCTGTGGCTTATGCACGGTGACGCCACAGACAGACGCGACATGGAGTCGCACATTATTCAGCGCCTGGGAAGTCAGGCCCCGGGTGGTTTGAACGAAAAGCCGTAACATAACCCTCTGAACTTTTTTCACACACAATCCATGGTCCTTGTCACCAAAGGATGGGTGTTGTGATTGCTAATTTTCACTATTCTTTTTTGTTCTTTTCTGCCCAACACATTTTTTTTTATTTTTTTTTTTCACACACAGTCCATGGTCTTCTGTCACCTAAGGATGGGTGTTGTGATAATTTTGCTATTTTTTTCTGGTCCTTTTCTCGCCCACCCTTTTTTTTTTTTTTTTTTTTTTTCCGCGCCGTGTATGTCAGTACGTCCGCAGAGTTACCTTTTGCTTGTTTGTTGAAGTTATGTCCCATTTGTTTATGTCCTGAAGAAGGCGTAAGCCGAAACGTCGACCTGTGCCGTCCTTTGTCAAAGTTAAGTGGTTTCTGTCCCTTTTGTGTCGCTTTTATTTGCTTTACAAGAATTCATTTTACCTATGTAGAACGTCGCATACGTCAAAAAAGTTTGTGACGTCAACCAGCTAGACGAGCTAACACGACCTCATGTGTTTGGGGTTTTGCAAGCTCAAAGAGGCGCGGAAAGGGTTTCCAGTACTTTCTTTATGTCAGCATGCTTGATGTCAGAGAGCTTGCATACATCTGCGCGCGGGCAGCATACATGACACAACGACCACGACGACAGCAGGTCACTGAATGGAAACAACATATTGGGCTGGTGGCCATCTTGTTCCTGCCTGATGTGGTGGTTTTCATGATCCAGTAGATGACCAGGAGGAAGATGAACGGGGACAACGGGCATCCCGTGCCAAGGCATGACTATACTAATGGGAGAGTGAGTGAGTTTTTGAGGCCTAACGCCGCGCAAGCCACAGACTAATTCGCGGCTAAGTGTGTCTGCACTACGTGAAAAAAAAAACAAAAAACAATGTAACTTTGTGTCGCTTTTCTTTGCTTAACTTGTAACCACTTCGCAGTCATTACCGTTTCCGTTTCTAAACAATGTAACGTTGGGCAGCTGATGCAAACTGATCTACGGGGCAATATAAACCTAGGACATGCAAGAGACGCTGCACCTTCATGCTAATTTCTCGAACTCCCGGTTACAAGAAAGCGTAGAAAACAAATAACTAGGTAAAACAAAGATAAATACTAAGCGCATATGCAGCAAATATTGCAACTTATCTCCTAGGCGCAATAAACCAGTTCAGTCGCAGCATATGCCCAACACCACTTATTCCTAACCACTGGTAGTGCAGACGTGAGTGAGGGGTTAAAAAGAAGAAATATAGATGAAAGGGCCAAACGTAGAAATCAGCTGAGAGATGAGAGGAAGGACAGCGCGGCTAAATTCGTGAGGTTTTAAAGAGAGACAAGCGGATGGGCTGGTGAGGGATAGACAGAGAGGTAGGAACGAAAATTCCTTAGTTGCCAATGAAGACAACATGCAGTTGGAGAATAGACCGCTCCAACACGGAACCTCTCCGCCGTGAGGCGGTTTGGGAAAACAACGCACCAGAGAGGGGTGCGTTATGAAGGTCTTCAACATGACCGGAGTTACCCCCCCCCCCCCTCTACATCAACTTCATAGACTATGAAAAGGCTTTCGACAGTGTAGACATATAGGCGCTACGTAGAAGCTGGTAGGGCACTATGGAGTTCCCGAGAAGATCATCTCCCCGATCCATTGCACCTACGAAGACATGAGCTGCAGGACTGCCCATGCCGGCCAGCTGTCAGAAAGCTTCGAGGTCAAGACCCGCGAGGCCCCCGGAACTGACGGGAATGCCGCAAAGCATGTACGGCAGTATTTTTTACTGGTCAGCTGTCAGCACGGTAGCAGGGCAAAGTATCACGCGCAGTGTTAGGCGAGTGAAAACGGCTCAGGTAGCGGTCACTTTTCGCTGAGCCTTTAGATGGAGACAGACGCGACCATGTAAATCGGCTGTCTGGAAGCGATACCTCAGTGTAATGTGACACTGATCATGCGCGAATACTGAGATTTGAATGAACGTTGGCATGAGGTAAAGTACTTTTCTGATGTCAAGTTGTATCAAAGTTGGCTTTGATAATTCTGTCATTCTAGCACTGATTTACTACCATTGTGAAACTTGACTTAGCATAAAGTATTTGAGTCACTACTACCGTGACAGTACTAGGACACATAGAGCCATAAAGCCAACGCACAATTCAGTTAGTATCGACTATGACTGATGTGTCCGACTTGACTACCGAATCACGCTTTGAAAACCGGACTGACTTACACCAGGGAATTATCAGAGGATACTAGTATTCAGTTTCGAGTGGGTGTTTGGGGGTTTAACGTCCTTTTCCAGCATATAGGGTGATATCAAAGACGGGGCAACGATGAAAAAGCCAGCACAAATATTTGGCCTCAGCCGGGATCGAATTCACGACCCGAGCATTAGAAGACCAACGCTCTAACATTCGACCACCCCGGCTCCCCGTATTCAAGCTATTGGCAGGAAAAAATTCAATGCGCGTTTTTGAGGTTGTTTTCATATAGACACATCGAATAATGTCAAGAAAACCGCGATTTAATCAGCCCATTTAAGGAAAAGCGTGATCTCGCTTGAGAGAGGCAAAAGTGCGTTTACTGGCGGTTTCTACACAGACTATTGGCAGGAAAAATGTGACCCGTTCTCACAAAAAGGACCATAAGTCGAAAATTATCAATTTTGAGATCTACATACCACTGCAATCTACTGGTAATGCAGTTTAATTAAAAAAAAATAAAAAATGAAAGCTCTGCTAATAAAATTGACAGAGATATCAGCAGTTGAAGTTGGCTATTCACAAGGCGGCCGTACTGGAAAAGTGCGATCTTGCGCAAAATCGCTTCCTTTTCTCACAGACAAGCACAAACAACAAATAACGCCTTTTTCCTCAAAATTGGCCGATTGAATCGCGGTTTTTTTTTTTTTTTTTTTTTTTTACCATTCCCTTTGTTTGTATACACTAGAAAAACGTGCATTACGATTTTTCTCTCCAATAGTGTGAGTAGTAGTAGCCGTTTGTTACGAAAAATGCAGGGCTGCTTGAGAGAGGCAAAAGTGCGTTTACTGGCGGGTATTGGCAGGAAAAAAAATTCAATGCGTGATTTTGTGGTTGATATTATCTAGACACATCGAATGATGTCAAGAAAACCGCGATTTAATCAGCCCATTTAAGGAAAAGCGCGATCTCGCTTGAGAGAGGCAAAAGTGCGTTTACTGGCGGTTTCTACACAGACTATTGGCAGGAAAAAATGTGACCCGTTCTCACAAAAGGGACCATAAGTCGAAAATTATCAATTTTGAGATCTACATATCACTGATCTACTGGTTACGCAGTTTAATTCAAAATAAGGATGAAAGCTCTACTACTAAAATTGACAGATATCAGCAGTTGAAGCTGGCCACAAGGCGGCCGTACTGGAAAAGTGCGATCTTGCGCAAAATCGCTTCCTTTTCTCACAGACAAGCACAAACAACAAATAACGCCTTTTTCCTCAAAATTGGCCGATTGAATCGCGTTTTTTTTTTTTTTATTTAAATTTTTTTTTTACCATTCCCTTCGTTTGTATACACCAGGAAAACGTGCATTACGATTTTTCTCTGCAATAGTGTAGTAGAGCCGTTTGTTACGAAAAATGCAGGGCTGCTTGAGAGAGGCGAAAGTAATAATCATAGACTCAGCCTTTTGGCAAGAAAAATGTCAATACGTGGTTTCTGGTTCATTTCATATAGACACATTGAATGGTGTCAAGCAAAAACAAAAAACAAAAAAAAAAACCCCAAAAAACAAAACAACAAAAAAAAAACCCAACAACAACAACAACAAAAACGTGTTTTAATCAGCGGATTTTTAATAAAGCAGATTTGCATGCTCCAATCGCTGACAAAAATAAGACAAAAAACAGAAAAAGAAATGAGACAACAAGGAATACCCCAGAATGACAAAACTGAAAGATCGACAGGCAGGATCTTGAAACCCAAAGAGGTCTTGTCAAACAAAAATTTCCATTACAAAAAATCAGAAAGTTCATTCAAAAGCAGTCTAAAAACTTAAATATTAAAAATATTTAAGTTTTTAGACTGCTTTTGAATGAACTTTCTGATTTTATTGATCTTAAAGATAATGGCAGCATGTTCTATTATCAGCCGATTTAATCAGCCAATTGGAGGAAAAACGCAATCTTGCGCAAAAGCGCTCTTCTTTCTCACAGACAAGCACATTTGTGCTTAAAAGCGCTCTCCTACAAATGAGCACAGTTCAGGGATGCATTCTTTGACCTGCATCTCATTTTTCATAAGCCGCCGTTTCAGCGATGTTGAATATTTGCAAGTGGTCCTTAAGCTTTTGTGAAGGCTGTAATAATAAAGTTATTTATAGAGCGGATTCATATAAAATTACATATAACATTACATGCTCCAATCGCTAACGAAAACTAAACAGACAAAAAACAGAAAAAGCAGTAACAAAGAATATCCCAGAATGACAAAACTGAAAGATCGACAGGCAGGGTCGTGAAACCCAAAGAGATCTTGTCTGAATTTTTTTCTTATTACAAATATGCTTTAAACTCGCCCAAAAAAGTCAAGGAACAACTTGTGTTTTCACATGTCAAATTATCTCAATCCCGCAAACCCGTTAAGCTCAGTCAACCAAACTTGGCACACGCACTGACGACTAGACACAGTTTGCCTGATGCGGTTTGCTGTGGCAAATTTACCCGCACAAGATAATAAGAATAATAATAATTTTATTTATAAAGCGCATATTCATGTAAGATTAGATGCTCTAAGCGCTAACGAAAATTTCACAGACAATAAAAACAGTCAAAAAGCAATATGTAATAACGAGGAATACCCCAGAATGAAAAACTGACAAAAGATCAACAGTCAGGATAGTGAGATGAGATCTTGTCTGAACCTTTTTCATTACAAATATGCTTTGAATAGGTAAGTTTTTAGATGGCTTTTGAATGAACTTTCTGATTTTATTGATCTTAAAGATAATGGCAGCCTGTTCCAAGTTTGGGGACCGAAAATGGAAAAAGAACGTCTACCATAGTTATGCAATTTATATCGAGGTACAGACAAAAGATTTGAATTTTCAGAACGAAGACTCCTGGATGGTGCATATGGCACAAGTAAATCATGTATGTAACTGGGTAAGTCATTGCTATGAAAAGCTCTGTGGCAAATGGTTGATACTTTGTATTCAATTCTTGTTCTTATAGGAAGCCAGTGAAGGCTTCTTAATAAAAGAGTAGACCTTTCCCGTTTTCTTTTTTTCAAGACTAGTCTTGCAGCACAATTTTGAATTCGCTGGAGTCGGCGAATTTTGTCATCAGGTAAACCAGCCAAGAGACAGTTGCAATAATCTAATCTAGAAAGAATGAATGAAGTTGCAAGTTTATTTGCTTGCATCTATGGTTAATAAAGGACGTATTTTGCTTAGTTTCCGAATTTGGATGTAGAGAATTTTACACAGATAATTTATCTGTGCATCCACTGTTAGACACTCATCCAGGAATACCCAGATTCACAGCGACGGTGCAGGGCATGCCGAAACACAACCGAAAAGGATGAAAAATGGGCTAATTTCTCGGCCTCAGCAACATTGGCATAGGGACTGGTGGCTAAAACTGAGCTTGGCAGGTGCTAAACGGATGTATTGGCTGTGAATATTGCTCACTTGCAACCCTTTATAAGCCAGCGTTTTTTTCAGCCATGGTTCATTTCAACACGATGGTCCAACGATGTTCGCTGCCTGATGTCGACGCCTGATGCCTGAGGTCGAGCTCTTGCCTGGCTCCAAGATGACTCCACGTTCCGAGTCGTTGCACGTCGACTAGAGGTGTCCCCGTCAGTGGGACCAGGTAGTCTTCTCGGACGAATCCAGATTCAACCTGCTGCACCCAGATTCACAGCGACGGTGCAGGGCATGCCGAAACACAACCGAAAAGGATGAAAAATGGGCTAATTTCTCGGCCTCAGCAACATTGGCATAGGGACTGGTGGCTAAAACTGAGCTTGGCAGGTGCTAAACGGAAGTATTGGCTGTGAATATCGCTCACTTGCAACCCTTTATAAGCCAGCGTTTTTTTCAGCCATGTTTCATTTCAACACGATGGTCCAACGATGTTCGCTGCCTGATGTCGACGCCTGATGCCTGAGGTCGAGCTCTTGCCTGGCTCCAAGATGACTCCACGTTCCGAGTCGTTGCACGTCGACTAGAGGTGTCCCCGTCAGTGGGACCAGGTAGTCTTCTCGGACGAATCCAGATTCAACCTGCTGCACCCAGACAGGCGAGCCCACGTCTGGAGGTGCCGAGGAGAGCGGTTCCACCTTGACTGCATCCAGCAGGTGGCCCCCTACGGCGGAGGCTCCGTTCTGGTGTGGGGAGGCTTCTCAGCTCACCACAGGACCCCCCCCCCCCCCCCCCCCCCTGTACCATAATTTGAACGCGGCAAGGTACAGGGACGAAATCCTGCGTCCCCTTGCTGTTCCTCTCCTGCAGCAGATTGGACCCCAGGCTGTTCTGCAGGACGACAACGCCAGGCCACATCGCACGCATCGTGGGGGACTTCCTGCAGCAGCGAAGTGTCACCCGCATGGACTGGCCAGCTTGCAGTCCGGATTTGAATCCAGTAGAGAACATCTGGGATCACATTGACCGGCGGATAAGGGACAGCCACCCTCCTGCACCAAACCTTCAACAACTCTTGGGCTACCTCATCCAGGAGTGGCAGAACCTACCGCAACAAGTTCTCCGAAGGCATGTCCTGTCCATGCGTCGACGCTGTACCGAGTGTTTGATCAAACGGGATGGCTACACCCACTATTGACAATGTTCATGAAGAACTGTGGGTGTTCAGACTTTTGAAATCCGACCAGTGTGATTTACTCATTTTACATAAACTTCTCTTTGTTGTTGAAATCTGAAATTGTACACACGTAATTTAGAGTGTCGAAAGCATCTTTGTTGAAAAAATGAATAAATTCGATTAAAGTGTTTTTGAGTTATCTTTCTTTGAATTTTTGTTCCTTGACTTTTTTGGGCGAGTTTAGTTTAGATAGTTTTTAGGCTGCTTTTGAATGAACTTTCTGATTTTATTGATCTTAAAGTTTTGGGGCAAAGATGGAAAAAGAACGTCTATGGTTGATAAATGAATATAGACACATAGAAGGATAGAAAACCGCGATTTAATCAGCCGATTGGAGGAAAAACGCGATTTTGCGCAAAAGCGCTCTCCTTTCTCACACAAACACATTTGTGCTTAAAACAACAAATAACGCCTTTTCCCTCAAAACTGGCCGCGGTTTTTTTTACCTTGGGCCAAAACGTTCCCCTTTCTCACGGACAAGCACATTTTGTGCGTGAAACAACAAATAACTCCTTTTAGTTGGTCGAATTTTCCTTATAATTGGCCGGTTGAATCGCGGCAAAAGAGCGTTCAGTGGCGGCTACTACTCAAACCATTCGCAGGAAAAATGCCAATGCGTGTTCTTCTGGTTGATTTCATATATAGACACATATGATGTCAGAAAAACCGCGATTTAATAGGAAAGGTGCGATTTTGCACAAAAACGCTCCCCTTTCTCACAGACAAGTACATTCGTGCTTGAAACAACAAATAACGCCTTTTCCCTCAACATTGGCCGATTCAATCGCTGTTTCTTGTTTACCATTCTATGCTTCCGTACACACCCGAAAAACGTGCATTAAGATTTCTCTCTCCTGTTGTGTCAGTAGTAGAGCCGTTTGTATCGAAAAATGCAGGGCTGCTTCAGAGAGGCAAAAGTGCGTTTAGTTGCGGCTACTACTGAAACTATTGGCATGAAAAATGTCAATGCGTGTTATTCTGGTTAATTTGACATAGTCAAGAAAACCACATATGTGCTTGAAAAAACCAACAACGCCTTTTTCCTAAAAAAAATGGCCGATTGAATCGCGGTTTTTCTATTTATCATTCCATGCGGTTATGCAGTTTAATTCAAAATAAGAATGAAAGCTCTACTACTAAAATTCACAGAGATATTGGCAGAAGGCGGCCGTAATTGAAAAGCGTGATCTTGCGCAAAATCGCTTCCTTTTCTCACAGACAAGCACAAACAACAAATAACGCCTTTTTCCTCAAAATTGGCCGATTGAATCACAGTTTTTTTTTTTTTTTTTTTTTTTTTTTTTACCATTCCCTGCGTTTGTATACACCAGAAAAATGTGCATTACGATTTTTCTCTCCAATGGTGTGAATAGTAGAGCCGTTACGAAAAATGCAGGGCTGCTCAAGAGAGGCAAAAGTGCGCTTTCTGGCGGTTTCTACACAGACTATTGGCAGGAAAAATTTCAAAGCGAGTTTTTGTGGTTGATATTATATGGACAATAATCAGACAAGATCTCATTGAGTTTTCACTATCCTGACTGTTTATCTTTTGTCAGTTATTCCTCGTTATTGCATATTGCTTTTTGACTGTTTTATTGTCTGTTAAATTTTCGTTAGCGCTTAGAGCATGTTACATGAATATGCGCTTTATAAATAAAATTATTATTATTATTAATTATTATTATAGACTCAGCCTTTTGGCAATAAAAATGTCAATGCGTGGTTTTCTGGTTCATTTCATATAGACACATTGAATGGTGTCAAAAAAAAAAAAAAAAAAAAAAAAAAGTTTGATTTTTAATAAAGCAGATCCAATTGCTAATTAAACAGACAAAAAAACAGAAAAAGAAATGAGCCAACAAGCAGTAACAAGGAATATCCCAGAATGACAAAACTGAAAGATCGAAAAAAGCGCTCTCCTTTCTCACAGACAAGCACATTTGTGCTTAAAGGCGCTCTCCTTTAATAATAATAACAATAATAATGAAAATAAATAAAGTTATTTATAAAGCGGATTCATATAAAATGTGCAATTTACGCTGTGAGTAACGCTCAGAGCACTGCCAGGGGTCACTTTGTGAAAAGTCAAGTTTGACACATACGTTTAAGGCCGCTTACTGAACACGTCAGACATCACAGAAAGTGATGCTGAGAGGTCGCAACCGGTGGGCGCTGCTCAGGCAGGGCAGTCATTGTCAGCTATCGCTGCTCGATTCAGAACGAGAAAGGGAACGTCAGTCGTCTTGTCGCCAAACACAGACAGAGAGGAAACGTCCAAGACCACCCAAGAAGCGGACGCCCAAGAGTCACAACGGCCAGAGGAGACAGACGACAAAAAACTCCGAAAATTATTAGACCAATATGCACCTGAAAATACAAGAGTAATTAACGAACGTCCATCAGCTCCGTGGATGACAGATGACATTAAAAAGGCCAAACAAAAGCGGCGATGTGCAGAACGACGGTGGCGCAAATCTGGTTTATCTATACATCGGCAACGCTCATCATCGGAACCTAGTAACCACTCTGATCTGTAAAACCAAAAGAAACTTCATCTGCAATCGCATAAATGATGTTATTTTTCCATCTAAAATACCTATGGATGAACTGCCTGACAAATTTAACACTTCTCTTTGCCTTGATGAACTACTTCCCCTAGTGGCATACATAATAAATACTTCCCTGTCTTCTGGTCTTGTTCCTCAGTGCTTCAAACATGCTCTTATAAGACACACTTAAAACATCTACATCTGAACATGAGGATCTAAAGAGTTATCGGCCGCTTTCTAATCTTCCTTTTTTATCGAAGGTTCTAGAACACATTGTCCTATCGCAACTATTAAATCATTAATTGATCATAAACTTCTAGAACCAAACCAGTCAGCTTACTTGAAAGGTCACAGTACAGAAACAGCTCTGTTACGTGTAGTAAATGATCTTTTGAATGCCTCTGATCCATCAGGTATCCATCTTATCTCTACTTGATCTATCAGCTGCTTTTGATACTGTTGACCACACTATCTTACTTGAAAGACTCTCCACCTCATTTGGCTTGTCTGGCAAGGTACTTTCCTGGTTCGCTTCGTATTAGGGAAATCGTACACAAACCGTCTCAGTAAATGGCATTAATTCTACATCATGAAATGTTTTGAGAAGATTATGCTCCAGCGCCTGCTGAATCAAACTCAGCACAAACTTGACCCCCTTCAGTTTGCATACAAGAGAAATAGAGGGGTTGAAGATGCCACCATGACACTTTTACATGACACATACACTCACCTAGAGCAACCCAGATCTCATGTGAGAATATTATACATTGATTTTTCATCGGCCTTTAATACAATACAGCCATTCCTGATGGCAAAAAAACTGGTTGACATGCAGGTTAGACCAAATCTTCTTCTCTGGCTTATCGATTTTCTGGTTAACAGAACACAGCTTGTGAAATTCCAAAATTCTACTTCTAGTTCCAAAACTACACACACCGGGGCCCCTCAGGGAACGGTCCTCTCGCCGGTTCTTTTCACAATCTATACGGATGATTTCCGGAGCAGTAGCCCTCTTAGTAAACTATACAAATACTCAGATGATTCAGCACTGACAGACTTTTCACAGTCAGACACTCACTTTGAACAGCAGGTGTCTGAACTATGTATCTGGTGCAGGAATAATTATCTGGAACTGAATGTGAAGAAAACAAAAGAAATGGTGATTTGCTCTGGAAGGGAGGATGTGAGTGTGAATGACTTGGTGATTGGAAGCGAGACTGTGGAGCGTGTGAGTGAATATAAATACCTGGGAACCATCATTGATGTTAAATTGAATTTTGAGTCAAACACTACAGCTATTGTTAAGAAATGTAACCAACGACTGTTTTGTATGTACAGACTACGCTCTTTTCAAGTTAGCTCTGAAACTCTGCAGATCTTTTATCGCAGTTTTATTGAATCTGTTCTGACTTTCTCTTTTCTGTGCTGGTTTGGCACTCTGACTGTAAAAAACAAAAGTAAGCTGAACTGCATTGTCAATAGAGGCAGCAAGGTTGTGGGTGAAAGGCAAGCAAGTCTGAGTGTGTTGTATGAGAAAAGAATGGTGAGAAAAGGTTTTAGTATTATGAATGATTCTGGCCACATTTTATCTCAGTATTATCAGAAATTACCATCAGGCCGACGGCTTAGAGCCTTTACTGCCAAGAAACTCAAAACAATGAATAGCTTTGTACCAATGTCTATTAGGCTACTGAATAAGTGGTAGGCTTGTTGATGCTGATGTGATATTTCTTAAATTCTAATTAGACGTGTTGTTTCTTGCTGGGTGTCAGCTGGCGTTGACTGTGATAGAGTTATGTGCACCTCTGCTGTTGTGCTGCTGATGTGAAATGATGTGGGTGTAGTGTTGTAATTTATTCATAGTACTGCAACATTGTGATAGATTTTTAGGTACGAGTGTACGAACATGTAAATAGGTATGAGTGGCATGTTTTATGTTTTTATGAGAGACCACAAAACAATGTTCCTCTTTTGGAAATTTAATAAATGTCTTATGTCTTATGTCTTATGTCTTATGCCTGTGCGCTATGGAGTTTCCCAAGGCTCGGTCCTTGGTCCTATTCTCTTCACATTATATATGAAACCCCTCAGTTCTGTTTTTACACTCACAAATATCTCATACCACTTTTTCGCAGCTGCATAAATCTTCTACTCCTACTAATTTACCTAACCTTATTACTGAAGTGTCCTCTTCAATTGAAGCTGTGGAAGAATGGTTCAGTCAGAATGGTTCAGTCAGAATAAATTAATAATGAATGAATTCTCTTACTGACCCTAAGGCTTTTTGGGCAACTGTAAAGTCTATATTCCCCATTAACAAGGGCGTGGGGAACATCTCTGAGGAGTGGGTAGCATATTTCCAAAATGTGTTCCTCGCCACAAGCCAAACCAACCATTGTTGGTCCTAGTGATCCGATAGTAGATTCGGAACTTGAAACGGTAGGGATGTATGAAGATGACGACTTAAATTTAGATATTACCCAGTTAGAAGTTAGGCATGCAATTTCTGCGCTCAAGTGTAAAAAAAGCTGCCGGACCAGATGGTCTGATACCCGAGATATGGCATAAGCGGAAAAATGCTTTTAGCGGTACAGTCTATGTATAAAACAGTAAAAGCCCGTGTTAGGTGTGGTGCCGATGTGACCAATTTCTTTTTCTGTGAGAGGCTTCAAGCAAGGGGAACCCACGAGTCCAGTATTATTCTCAATAGTCCAGTATTATGTCCAATTTTTTGTACAGCACAACACTGACGTATTGTCCATAACACAGTAAGGTTGCGGTGACGATGCGCCATTTGCGCTTAACAGAACAGTCAATAGCGAGTATGGCCCCCATTAGCATCGAGAACGGTCTGGCAGCGGCGGGTCATTGAACGGACCAACGTGTTGCTGGCTGCCCTGGGAATGTTGGCCCAGGCCTGCCGGACGGCCCGATCAAGTTCAGCGACAGTTGTGGGCCTTGGGACCACCCTATTGAGCTGTGTCTGGAGCAAATCCCAAAATTGCTCAATAGGGTTCATGTCAGGAGATAACGCTGGCCAAGGCATCACCTGGATGCCCGAGCGCTGCAGGAGGTCCTGGGTAGCCCTGGCAGTGTGGGGGCGCGCGTTGTCGTGCTGGAAAACCCAGTTCCCGTGGGCCTGAAAAAAGGGCAGCACATGAGGGTGCAGCACTTGGTCCATGTACCGCTACGCTGTGATGCCGTTGCCGCGTCCAGGACCCAGGCCTTGGAAGATGACGGGTCCCAGTACCTGGTTGTGGCCAATGGCACCCCACAACATGAGGCTGGGCCCGCCCCAGGCGTTGTTTTCCACGACACAGTTGTCAGCATAGCGGTCACCTCTTCTTCCACAGTGGCGATACTACGTCACAACATGGCGGAAAATTTCGTGCCGGTGCGAGCAAAAATACCAATAGTTGGTCCCAAAATGGACAAATTACTCCACGAAAGGGACAGGGTTGTGAGTTTGAATGAATGAGCGTTCCTCTGGAGGAAATTCATGAGTGTCATGAACCAAACGGCGTGTGCATATCGCCTACAGTCGCCACAAACTCGACCGGAAACGGCCCTTGCTCAGTACAGAATTTGAAAATGACCACACAAATCCATGCCAAACGCCTCAGCTAGCCAACAGCGAACCTAAACTTCTATTGCAGACGAGAGAACCTGTGTCCGTTACTTACTAATCAAGCCGCACTGGCATGCCTGTGAAGGCTAGTTTTGTCTCTGGCTTCCTTTCTTTCCCTGCCCTCGGCACACAATGCGGTGCTGACTGCTGTGTGGATAGTTTGTGTGGTCGGTGGCGATTTTGTGAGCACAGCGTGTGCACTGAACGATCCACAAAACAAGTCCATATCGAAGAAAGGACATTTTTTACACATCAGTACACTGTTCAAATTCGGTATTAAAGTTTCGAATTGGGTTATACAGCTATTTGCTATATATTTCAAGTAAACACTTACCAACCACCCGAATTCTTCATCCTCACTAGATATTATGCTTCCAACAGGACAAAATGACTGCATGTCCTGAAAACACGTCCACAGTTTGATTTGGAAGCAGACATTTTTTATTTATAACTAAATTACTCCCCTCCGCACACAAAGCTTGCATTATTATGACAAGGTCATGCTCCACGGAGTTAAACTTTTACGTCAGTTCTCTGTTTCCCATCGGAATGAAGCCTTTCTAAGACACGTGGGCGACGAAGTATACTGCAGGGCGAAAGTTAAGGGCCGGCCTCAGAAATCTGCATATTTTACGTATTTATTTTTTACGCCAATACAAAATGATGAAAAAAATGTCAAGCTTGGGTTTTTTTACAACCTTACACACCGGTCCACGTGCCTGACCCTGTTTTGCAAGCATTGCTGTTCAGCAACATTGTTTTCAGAGGTAGTGAAAATGTTGTAAAATGACGAGATTTTCACTGTGCCTTTCGTCAGCTTTATCTGGGGCAGCAGTATTGCTGCAGATTTCTGGTTTGTTGCACGTGAAGGCCATGGCTATACTGAAAACTGCTCACCAAAACTTGCACTCGAATGGGTATTTAGGGGCGGGCACTGGGGCTCTCAATAACCTTGCCTCCAAGAACGAAATTCTCAACACTGGATCGCGGAAGGGCGCTGGGATGGATCCAGGGCGGCGTTTCCGGCCGTGAAGTCTCCAGACGGCTAAGAGTGAGTCACTCTGTCATTCAACGGCTCCAGGCCCGCTTCCAGACCACTGGAAGTGCTGATGAGCGTCCTCGGTCTGGACGTCCGAGATGCACCAATCGACGCGATGATCGGTACCTCCAGCTCCGCACCATCCGCAACCGCACCATCACCTGCAGGGCGCTGATCGGCAACCTCAGAGCCGCTGCTAACGTCACTGTAAGCCGCAGGACTGTGAGCCGCCGTTTGCATGCTGTGAACCTGCACTCAAGGAAAGCTGTCGTCCGTCTGCCCCTTACGCCACGTCATCGCCGTGCCCGCATGGCGTTCTGCCGCAACCATCAGCGTTGGAATCGACATCAGTGGGGCATGGTACTCTTCCCAGACGAATCTCGCTTCACTCTGTCTCACTGTGATGGCCGCAAACGTGTCTGGAGACGACCAGGCGAGAGATTCATAGACGCCTGCGTCCAGGAGCACGATCGCTACGGCGGGGTATCAGTCATGGTCTGGGCTGGCTTCCACTGACGAGAGAGGTAGAACCCCCCTGTACCAAATCAGGGGCAACCTAACCGGAATAATCTACAGAGATGAAATCCCGAGGCCTCGAATCATCCCTACCCTGCGTGCCATGGGTCCAGGAGCAACTCGACAAGAGGACAACGCGACGCCTCACCGCGCCAGGGTGGTCAGGGATGAGATGCAGCGTCAGCAGGTTGTGCGATTGGATTGGCCTGCCCGATCTCCCGATCTGGCGCCCATAAAACATCTGTGGGACATTCTTGAGCGCCGGGTCATGGACAATCACCCCCAACCTGTTGATGGTGCTCAACTCTTCCGGTTCCTGCAGCAGGAGTGGATGGCAATCCCTCAACAGGTGCTCCAGAACCACGTCCATTCCATGCGATCAAGAATTGGCGAATGCCTTGCTGCCCGGGGTGGTCACACCAGTTATTAAACTTTGATAAGCCGAACGACGTTCCTTGCAACTTTTGAAATGGGGGGTTGGGTACTTTGGACGCTTGCTGCGCGAATGGAATTCCGTTGTTATTGATTTTATTTACATGATTTGAAAGCTAAGATGTTGTATTAAAAGATTCTTTGAGATGAAGGTGTTGTGTTGAGTTGTTTGTTTTTGAGAGGTAATTCTTCTTCCGGCCCTTAACTTTCGCCCCTCAGTGTATCATAGTTCACGACGTAGTATTGAAGACCTAACAAAAATCCGCAATGATGAAACATGTCGCACATGATTAATGTGATTCTATTAGCATTTAAGTGCGAATGACTGTGATATAAGTGAGCAAGTGACAGCATGCATGTATGTGTGATTGCAAAGCAGCTCTTTTAAAACTACAACGAGTTCCTAATGTTTACACATATATGGCAATAAACTTATGTTTATGTTTATGTTAACAGTCTTCCAGAGAATACCATTTTGAATGACCTGACTCAAGGTCAAGGTCACTGAAGCTGTCTGTTTGGCATTTTCTCGGAATCTACAAACACCAGAGTTTTTAAACTTTGCAGGATGATAGACATTGATAAGAAGTTTAGAGAAATACCTGTATTCAAGCTTGTATCAAGATATTTGGGGAAACCTGAACATTTGCATTTCTTCAGAAACAATAAACAGTAAAGCCACCAATCCTGGCTTGCTACTAGAAGTGATAAGACCTATGCAAACATACGATTTTTGAATGACCTTGACTCAAGTCAAGGTAATAAAAGCCGTCTGTTTGGAAATTTTACGTTTGCACTTTCTCAGAATCTAGAAACACCAGAGGCATCAAATTCTGCATGATAGACAGACATTCAGTGACTTTCAGTCGAGATCAAGGCTATACAAGCTGTTTTGGGGAAACTTTAACGGTGGCATTTTCTCCGAAACAACGAACAGAGAGGCACCAAACGAGGAGTGAGTGGGTGAGTGAGTTTTTGAGGCTCAACGTCGCACAAGCCACGAAAACTAAATCGTGGATAAGTGTCTGCACTACGTGAAAAAAAAAAGAAGTAACGTTGGGCAACTGATGCAGTCTGATCTACGGTGCAATATAAACCAAGGACATGCAGGAGACGCTGCACTTTCATGCTAATTTATCGAACTCCCGGTTACAAAACAGCGTAGAAAACAAATAACAATTACAACTAGGTAAAACAAAGATAAATTATACTAAGCGCATATACAGCAAATATTGCAACTTATCATCTTCTGGGCGCAATAAACCAGTTCCCAGCATATGCCCAGCATCACTTATTCCTAACCACTGGTACTACTGGTAGTGCAGACGTGAGTGAGGGGTTAAAATAAAAAGCAGAAAATAATATAGATGAAAGGGCCGAACTTAGAAATCAGCTGAGAGATGAGAGGAAAGACAGAGCGGCTAAATTCGGGAGGTTTTAAAGAGAAAGAGACAGGTGAATGGGCTGGTGAGGGATAGACAGAGAGGTAGGAAGGAAAATTCCTTAGTTGCCAATGAACACAACATGCCTGGGATGCAGTTGGAGAATAGGCCGCTCCAACACGAAACCTCCCCGCCGTGAAGCGGTTTGGGAAAACAACGCACCAGAGAGGGGTGCGTTGTGAAGGTCTTCAGCAGCACCAGCAGGGCGCTGCGAACAAAGCCCGCCAGGGTGAAGACCAGCTGGGGGGTGGGGGGGGGATCCAGTGGTCGGCCTTCAGAAACGACCTTCAGATGTCTCACTCGACCAAGGGTCAGCAGACACCCGCTTACTGACCTCCCCCTGGAGGAGATTTTAAGAGAACAAAAGACAGGTGAATGGAGGAGGCAGAAATAAGAGTAAAGAAAGAGCAAAAGAGGTGGGCAAGCTCAGCGAAATCAGCCCCGCCACGTGAAGGCGAGCCCATGGGGCCGGCACCAAACGAGGCATGATGATAGACAACAATGAGACCTATGCAGACATGCATTTTTGAATGACTTTGACTCAAGGTCAAGTCATTAAAGCTGATGTGAATTTTAACATTAGCATTTTCGCAGGAACTACAAAATACTAGAGCTGTCATTCTTTGCTAGTGGTCACAAACTGGGGTAGCTTCACTAGAACGTTGTTTACAGTACATATTTAGTCCAAACTTATTAAAAATTAACGTTTGTGTCTTGATGAAACAATAAAGTAACAGCATGAGCAAGGACAGTTTGAAAATGCTTGTACAAAAAGAGAAACTGCAAAAGAAACGGTAAAAATGGTGGTAAAAATGGCGACAGAAAAGGGAACTCGACAACCTGCTATCCAAATCTGTCCCGTGTGAAGTCAGTTAACAAAGCTGACTCTAAATTCTGATCTCTACATCATAACAAGATGGCTGAAGATACTTTTTTGTACTGCTGGTTTAGAAATTGAAGGTAACCGCGTTACATGGCGTGTCACACTCGATCGGCATCGAAGTTGGCTGTCGAAAGCCCATTGTAAACTCGTTTCTGTACCTCAAACCTCAAATGTGGCAAGTTTACATCACAATGCGGATGTTTGCTGCAGTTTCAGCTGCACTTTTGCATTCCTGGTTTATTTAGGTCGCATATTGTTCGCCGTGTCACAAGTGAAACGGCAGTTACCTTCAAAGTTCAGAGATCGTGTCCGAACACAAGTTTCGAAAACAGCAGCTCAGAACACCGTATTTTTGTGTACCCAAGGTTATACTCGCTGACTGATGACGTTTTACATATCAACAGCGAAATTTCTGCATATCTGAGGTCGAAAACCGTTACGTGTCACGCCTTTCTTTCACCGGTAACGATGTGACCGGCGCAAAAGACGATCGCATGTTGCCGGTATTTTGGAGTGTCATCGGCTCAGTGAAGCGACTTTTTGCAATCGTCGGTGTTTCAAGGTAAGAAGAAATGTTTTAACTTAGTTTTTCACTCAATATTTTGGTGATATTTTGTATGGAAATCACGCGCTACAGCTTAATTAACGATGTGGCAGTGCCCATTCCTTCATGTCTCCTCCAGTGTCCCATGAAACGTGTGTGACTTGAAAAGTGCATTTTAGCCTCTAGTGACCACAGGAAAGATATGACATAACCTCCGTGAGAGGTTTTGTACTGGAGGTGTCTCTGAACAAATTCCCTGGGATGGTCAATAATGGAACATTAGTAACTTTGTTTCACGGGACACCCATTTTCCACAGAAATCAATGCACAACCTGTGTCGCTGTAATGTTGTTACCCAGTGCACCCTTTTTATAAGAAAAAACATTGATTGCCTTATCAGTAGTGCAGTTTTTTGCTTTCTTTGCACTGCTATGTAGGTTTGCATCAAAACAACTATTTGAAAATACCTCTTGAAAAAGAAAATACGGTTGAAAATAGGTTCTTGGTTGCAGTGTTTCACGGGACAGGTTATTTGTGTGTCGCATGTAATCATGTTACTGTTTCTGGTTTACCTACATACAAGTAGTAATATGCATTTTCTTAGTGTGTTGGCAGATTAGGAAGAAATTAAATGTTTTGCACTGTTAGCAAATTTCTTTTTTTAGTTTCGAAATGTGGCATTTAACCTGACCTGGTAACTGTGTTTCACAGGACGTGTATGGTACGGAATTACTCACGACACCTTGGGCGGAATAATGGCATACACAAAGTATACCATTCACGCTTAATGAAAGCTATTTCTTGCCCTGTAAAAAGTAAGTTAAGGTTATTTTCTGTGTTTCTTAAATGATTAAAACTTGCGTCTTTTTTTCAGAACTCCCAAGGTGGATGACTTTGTGAAGGCAGTCTTCACTACTGGCCGCAGGCAGACTGAAACCCTCTACTATGCCAAGGTGAATGAGTTATATTTTAAAATGTTTTCATAAACAAATGCACGGCTGTTTTTATTCTCATCACCAAAAAAAGTACGCAGTAGTGCTTTGTCTGCTTTTAAAAAAAATTCTTTTCTTTGTCCTAAATACATTTATATTGATACGAATCTAGTGTATATTCCTGCTGTTGTATTCTGTGTGTTGTAGGTTTTTGAGGTTGTGGATGCAGAAGGCGAGAGTGAATGTTTGCTGCACTATGTTAAGGAGAAAGATGGGGTCTACATTTGGGCTGATCCAACCTCCATGATCCAGACAATAGTGACAACCATCACTGACACCTGGCAGAAGACTCGCGTTTACCTTCAACTAGTGTAGGGGGGAGGATGTGTGGGCGAGCGCGTTCAGGAGAGTGACTGTGTCTCAAGCTGATGAGTGACCGTGTCACGTGTAACAAGGTCACCTTTTAAGAAAAACATCTGCTGGTGACTGTACATTTGCCTCCAGGGACAAGAGTATTGGTGACAGTGATGCTATTCTGATGTGCTATATGTTAGGGAAATTGGGCAGAAATATATTGTTTTTGTTGTGCACTGTGAAAATTAAAACTCGCGTTACCGTGTCACGGTAAATTCTGCATAACAGTTCTGAGTTTTAGCCAAGTACGTGTCACAGTGTAACGCGAGTTACCTTTGGCAAGTGGAAACGTTTGACAGCTCACTGTATGGAAACCAGTAAGGCTGCTGCTTCAATTTCAAAAAAATAATAAAGTGTCAAACCAGAAGAAAAGAGCTTCCAGTGTTGTTTTATTTTTTTTTGTTCTGTTCCCTGTTTTTGTGACCACTAGCAAAGAAGTACTGAGAGGCATCAAACTTGACATAATGATAGACATTGATGAGATATTTACTAACAGATCTCATTTGAATGACTGACCCAAGGTCAGGGCAAGACAAACTGTTTTGAGGACAATTGAAATATTGCCGGGAACTATTTGGCATGATGATATACAGTGATATGAACTTTACAAATATAATTTTTTGAATGAACTTGACCCACAACACAAGTGAGCCATGGAGATTTCTGCCTCTGTACTCGCAAAAAGCTTTCTGCTTTTGAAACTATGTGCAATGCAATCATAACAGTACCAAAAAATGATTTATTTCCCTTTTTGGTGGGAAGATAAACGCTTGTGCTTGTTACTTTCAATTCATCATGATGAAGTTTTAAGTTTATTACTTATTGACTGCATTGCACATTAAAGTTTCCAAAGCAGAACACTTTCAAAAATAAAGTTTTGTGCTCAGAAATGGCATTAGCTGGTTACTTTCAGTATGCGTTAGTAAATCGTAAGGCTTCATTCCAATGAGAAACACAGAACTGGCGTAAAAGGTAAAAGTTTAACTCCGTGGACCACTTGTCATAATAATGCAAGTTTTGTGTGCGGAGGGGAGTAATTTAGTTATAAATAACAAAAATATCTGCTTCCAAATGAAACTGTGCGCGTGTTTTCAGGACATGCAATCTCTGTTGGAAGCAGAGATAATATGTAGGGAGGATGGAGAATTCGGGTGGTTGGTAAGTGTTTACTTGAAATATATAGCAAATAGCTGTATAACCCAATTCGAAACTTTAATACCGAATTTGGACATTTCTTCGATATGGACTTGTTTTGTGGATCGTTCAGTGCACACGCTGTGCTCACAAAATCGCCACCGACCACACAAACTATCCACACAGCAGTCAGCACCGCATTGTGTGCCGAGGGCAGGGAAAGAAAGGAAGCCAGAGACAAAACTAGCCTTCACAGGCATGCCAGTGCGGCTTGATTAGTAAGTAACGGACACAGGTTCTCGTCTGCAATAGAAGTTTAGGTTCGCTGTTGGCTAGCTGAGGCGTTTGGCATGGATTTGTGTGGTCATTTTCAAATTCTGTACTGAGCAAGGGCCGTTTCCGGTCGAGTTTGTGGCGACTGTAGGCGATATGCACACGCCGTTTGGTTCATGACACTCATGAATTTCCTCCAGAGGAACGCTCATTCATTCAAACTCACAACCCTGTCCCTTTCGTGGAGTAATTTGTCCATTTTGGGACCAACTATTGGTATTTTTGCTCGCACCGGCACGAAATTTTCCGCCATGTTGTGACGTAGTATCGCCACTGTGGAAGAAGAGGTGACCGCTATGCTGACAACTGTGTCGTGGAAAACAACGCCTGGGGCGGGCCCAGCCTCATGTTGTGGGGTGCCATTGGCCACAACCAGGTACTGGGACCCGTCATCTTCCAAGGCCTGGGTCCTGGACGCGGCAACGGCATCACAGCGTAGCGGTACATGGACCAAGTGCTGCACCCTCATGTGCTGCCCTTTTTTCAGGCCCACGGGAACTGGGTTTTCCAGCACGACAACGCGCGCCCCCACACTGCCAGGGCTACCCAGGACCTCCTGCAGCGCTCGGGCATCCAGGTGATGCCTTGGCCAGCGTTATCTCCTGACATGAACCCTATTGAGCAATTTTGGGATTTGCTCCAGACACAGCTCAATAGGGTGGTCCCAAGGCCCACAACTGTCGCTGAACTTGATCGGGCCGTCCGGCAGGCCTGGGCCAACATTCCCAGGGCAGCCAGCAACACGTTGGTCCGTTCAATGACCCGCCGCTGCCAGACCGTTCTCGATGCTAATGGGGGCCATACTCGCTATTGACTGTTCTGTTAAGCGCAAATGGCGCATCGTCACCGCAACCTTACTGTGTTATGGACAATACGTCAGTGTTGTGCTGTACAAAAAATTGGACATAATACTGGACTATTGAGAATAATACTGGACTCGTGGGTTCCCCTTGCTTGAAGCCTCTCACAGAAAAAGAAATTGGTCACATCGGCACCACACCTAACACGGGCTTTTACTGTTTTATACATAGACTGTACCGCTAAAAGCATTTTTCCGCTTATGCCATATCTCGGGTATCAGACCATCTGGTCCGGCAGCTTTTTTTACACTTGAGCGCAGAAATTGCATGCCTAACTTCTAACTGGGTAATATCTAAATTTAAGTCGTCATCTTCATACATCCCTACCGTTTCAAGTTCCGAATCTACTATCGGATCACTAGGACCAACAATGGTTGGTTTGGCTTGTGGCGAGGAACACATTTTGGAAATATGCTACCCACTCCTCAGAGATGTTCCCCACGCCCTTGTTAATGGGGAATATAGACTTTACAGTTGCCCAAAAAGCCTTAGGGTCAGTAAGAGAATTCATTCATTATTAATTTATTCTGACTGAACCATTCTGACTGAACCATTCTTCCACAGCTTCAATTGAAGAGGACACTTCAGTAATAAGGTTAGGTAAATTAGTAGGAGTAGAAGATTTATGCAGCTGCGAAAAAGTGGTATGAGATATTTGTGAGTGTAAAAACAGAACTGAGGGGTTTCATATATAATGTGAAGAGAATAGGACCAAGGACCGAGCCTTGGGAAACTCCATAGCGCACAGGCATAAGACATAAGACATAAGACATAAGACATTTATTAAATTTCCAAAAGAGGAACATTGTTTTGTGGTCTCTCATAAAAACATAAAACATGCCACTCATACCTATTTACATGTTCGTACACTCGTACCTAAAAATCTATCACAATGTTGCAGTACTATGAATAAATTACAACACTACACCCACATCATTTCACATCAGCAGCACAACAGCAGAGGTGCACATAACTCTATCACAGTCAACGCCAGCTGACACCCAGCAAGAAACAACACGTCTAATTAGAATTTAAGAAATATCACATCAGCATCAACAAGCCTACCACTTATTCAGTAGCCTAATAGACATTGGTACAAAGCTATTCATTGTTTTGAGTTTCTTGGCAGTAAAGGCTCTAAGCCGTCGGCCTGATGGTAATTTCTGATAATACTGAGATAAAATGTGGCCAGAATCATTCATAATACTAAAACCTTTTCTCACCATTCTTTTCTCATACAACACACTCAGACTTGCTTGCCTTTCACCCACAACCTTGCTGCCTCTATTGACAATGCAGTTCAGCTTACTTTTGTTTTTTACAGTCAGAGTGCCAAACCAGCACAGAAAAGAGAAAGTCAGAACAGATTCAATAAAACTGCGATAAAAGATCTGCAGAGTTTCAGAGCTAACTTGAAAAGAGCGTAGTCTGTACATACAAAACAGTCGTTGGTTACATTTCTTAACAATAGCTGTAGTGTTTGACTCAAAATTCAATTTAACATCAATGATGGTTCCCAGGTATTTATATTCACTCACACGCTCCACAGTCTCGCTTCCAATCACCAAGTCATTCACACTCACATCCTCCCTTCCAGAGCAAATCACCATTTCTTTTGTTTTCTTCACATTCAGTTCCAGATAATTATTCCTGCACCAGATACATAGTTCAGACACCTGCTGTTCAAAGTGAGTGTCTGACTGTGAAAAGTCTGTCAGTGCTGAATCATCTGAGTATTTGTATAGTTTACTAAGAGGGCTACTGCTCCGGAAATCATCCGTATAGATTGTGAAAAGAACCGGCGAGAGGACCGTTCCCTGAGGGGCCCCGGTGTGTGTAGTTTTGGAACTAGAAGTAGAATTTTGGAATTTCACAAGCTGTGTTCTGTTAACCAGAAAATCGATAAGCCAGAGAAGAAGATTTGGTCTAACCTGCATGTCAACCAGTTTTTTTGCCATCAGGAATGGCTGTATTGTATTAAAGGCCGATGAAAAATCAATGTATAATATTCTCACATGAGATCTGGGTTGCTCTAGGTGAGTGTATGTGTCATGTAAAAGTGTCATGGTGGCATCTTCAACCCCTCTATTTCTCTTGTATGCAAACTGAAGGGGGTCAAGTTTGTGCTGAGTTTGATTCAGCAGGCGCTGGAGCATAATCTTCTCAAAACATTTCATGATGTAGAATTAATGCCATTTACTGAGACGGTTTGTGTACGATTTCCCTAATACGAAGCGAACCAGGAAAGTACCTTGCCAGACAAGCCAAATGAGGTGGAGAGTCTTTCAAGTAAATGTGGTCAACAGTATCAAAAGCAGCTGATAGATCAAGTAGAGATAAGATGGATACCTGATGGATCAGAGGCATTCAAAAGATCATTTACTACACGTAACAGAGCTGTTTCTGTACTGTGACCTTTCAAGTAAGCTGACTGGTTTGGTTCTAGAAGTTTATGATCAATTAATGATTTAATAGTTGCGATAGGACAATGTGTTCTAGAACCTTCGATAAAAAAGGAAGATTAGAAAGCGGCCGATAACTCTTTAGATCCTCATGTTCAGATGTAGATGTTTTAAGTGTGTCTTATAAGAGCATGTTTGAAGCACTGAGGAACAAGACCAGAAGACAGGGAAGTATTTATTATGTATGCCACTAGGGGAAGTAGTTCATCAAGGCAAAGAGAAGTGTTAAATTTGTCAGGCAGTTCATCCATAGGTATTTTAGATGGAAAAATAACATCATTTATGCGATTGCAGATGAAGTTTCTTTTGGTTTTACAGATCAGAGTGGTTACTAGGTTCCGATGATGAGCGTTGCCGATGTATAGATAAACCAGATTTGCGCCACCGTCGTTCTGCACATCGCCGCTTTTGTTTGGCCTTTTTAATGTCATCTGTCATCCACGGAGCTGATGGACGTTCGTTAATTACTCTTGTATTTTCAGGTGCATATTGGTCTAATAATTTTCGGAGTTTTTTGTCGTCTGTCTCCTCTGGCCGTTGTGACTCTTGGGCGTCCGCTTCTTGGGTGGTCTTGGACGTTTCCTCTCTGTCTGTGTTTGGCGACAAGACGACTGACGTTCCCTTTCTCGTTCTGAATCGAGCAGCGATAGCTGACAATGACTGCCCTGCCTGAGCAGCGCCCACCGGTTGCGACCTCTCAGCATCACTTTCTGTGATGTCTGACGTGTTCAGTAAGCGGCCTTAAACGTATGTGTCAAACTTGACTTTTCACAAAGTGACCCCTGGCAGTGCTCTGAGCGTTACTCACAGCGTAAATTGCACATTTTATATGAATCCGCTTTATAAATAACTTTATTTATTTTCATTATTATTGTTATTATTATTAAAGGAGAGCGCCTTTAAGCACAAATGTGCTTGTCTGTGAGAAAGGAGAGCGCTTTTTTCGATCTTTCAGTTTTGTCATTCTGGGATATTCCTTGTTACTGCTTGTTGGCTCATTTCTTTTTCTGTTTTTTTGTCTGTTTAATTAGCAATTGGATCTGCTTTATTAAAAATCAAACTTTTTTTTTTTTTTTTTTTTTTTTTTGACACCATTCAATGTGTCTATATGAAATGAACCAGAAAACCACGCATTGACATTTTTATTGCCAAAAGGCTGAGTCTATAATAATAATTAATAATAATAATAATTTTATTTATAAAGCGCATATTCATGTAACATGCTCTAAGCGCTAACGAAAATTTAACAGACAATAAAACAGTCAAAAAGCAATATGCAATAACGAGGAATAACTGACAAAAGATAAACAGTCAGGATAGTGAAAACTCAATGAGATCTTGTCTGATTATTGTCCATATAATATCAACCACAAAAACTCGCTTTGAAATTTTTCCTGCCAATAGTCTGTGTAGAAACCGCCAGAAAGCGCACTTTTGCCTCTCTTGAGCAGCCCTGCATTTTTCGTAACGGCTCTACTATTCACACCATTGGAGAGAAAAATCGTAATGCACATTTTTCTGGTGTATACAAACGCAGGGAATGGTAAAAAAAAAAAAAAAAAAAAAAAAAAAACTGTGATTCAATCGGCCAATTTTGAGGAAAAAGGCGTTATTTGTTGTTTGTGCTTGTCTGTGAGAAAAGGAAGCGATTTTGCGCAAGATCACGCTTTTCAATTACGGCCGCCTTCTGCCAATATCTCTGTGAATTTTAGTAGTAGAGCTTTCATTCTTATTTTGAATTAAACTGCATAACCGCATGGAATGATAAATAGAAAAACCGCGATTCAATCGGCCATTTTTTTTAGGAAAAAGGCGTTGTTGGTTTTTTCAAGCACATATGTGGTTTTCTTGACTATGTCAAATTAACCAGAATAACACGCATTGACATTTTTCATGCCAATAGTTTCAGTAGTAGCCGCAACTAAACGCACTTTTGCCTCTCTGAAGCAGCCCTGCATTTTTCGATACAAACGGCTCTACTACTGACACAACAGGAGAGAGAAATCTTAATGCACGTTTTTCGGGTGTGTACGGAAGCATAGAATGGTAAACAAGAAACAGCGATTGAATCGGCCAATGTTGAGGGAAAAGGCGTTATTTGTTGTTTCAAGCACGAATGTACTTGTCTGTGAGAAAGGGGAGCGTTTTTGTGCAAAATCGCACCTTTCCTATTAAATCGCGGTTTTTCTGACATCATATGTGTCTATATATGAAATCAACCAGAAGAACACGCATTGGCATTTTTCCTGCGAATGGTTTGAGTAGTAGCCGCCACTGAACGCTCTTTTGCCGCGATTCAACCGGCCAATTATAAGGAAAATTCGACCAACTAAAAGGAGTTATTTGTTGTTTCACGCACAAAATGTGCTTGTCCGTGAGAAAGGGGAACGTTTTGGCCCAAGGTAAAAAAAACCGCGGCCAGTTTTGAGGGAAAAGGCGTTATTTGTTGTTTTAAGCACAAATGTGTTTGTGTGAGAAAGGAGAGCGCTTTTGCGCAAAATCGCGTTTTTCCTCCAATCGGCTGATTAAATCGCGGTTTTCTATCCTTCTATGTGTCTATATTCATTTATCAACCATAGACGTTCTTTTTCCATCTTTGCCCCAAAACTTTAAGATCAATAAAATCAGAAAGTTCATTCAAAAGCAGCCTAAAAACTATCTAAACTAAACTCGCCCAAAAAAGTCAAGGAACAAAAATTCAAAGAAAGATAACTCAAAAACACTTTAATCGAATTTATTCATTTTTTCAACAAAGATGCTTTCGACACTCTAAATTACGTGTGTACAATTTCAGATTTCAACAACAAAGAGAAGTTTATGTAAAATGAGTAAATCACACTGGTCGGATTTCAAAAGTCTGAACACCCACAGTTCTTCATGAACATTGTCAATAGTGGGTGTAGCCATCCCGTTTGATCAAACACTCGGTACAGCGTCGACGCATGGACAGGACATGCCTTCGGAGAACTTGTTGCGGTAGGTTCTGCCACTCCTGGATGAGGTAGCCCAAGAGTTGTTGAAGGTTTGGTGCAGGAGGGTGGCTGTCCCTTATCCGCCGGTCAATGTGATCCCAGATGTTCTCTACTGGATTCAAATCCGGACTGCAAGCTGGCCAGTCCATGCGGGTGACACTTCGCTGCTGCAGGAAGTCCCCCACGATGCGTGCGATGTGGCCTGGCGTTGTCGTCCTGCAGAACAGCCTGGGGTCCAATCTGCTGCAGGAGAGGAACAGCAAGGGGACGCAGGATTTCGTCCCTGTACCTTGCCGCGTTCAAATTATGGTACAGGGGGGGGGGGGGGGGTCCTGTGGTGAGCTGAGAAGCCTCCCCACACCAGAACGGAGCCTCCGCCGTAGGGGGCCACCTGCTGGATGCAGTCAAGGTGGAACCGCTCTCCTCGGCACCTCCAGACGTGGGCTCGCCTGTCTGGGTGCAGCAGGTTGAATCTGGATTCGTCCGAGAAGACTACCTGGTCCCACTGACGGGGACACCTCTAGTCGACGTGCAACGACTCGGAACGTGGAGTCATCTTGGAGCCAGGCAAGAGCTCGACCTCAGGCATCAGGCGTCGACATCAGGCAGCGAACATCGTTGGACCATCGTGTTGAAATGAAACATGGCTGAAAAAAACGCTGGCTTATAAAGGGTTGCAAGTGAGCGATATTCACAGCCAATACTTCCGTTTAGCACCTGCCAAGCTCAGTTTTAGCCACCAGTCCCTATGCCAATGTTGCTGAGGCCGAGAAATTAGCCCATTTTTCATCCTTTTCGGTTGTGTTTCGGCATGCCCTGCACCGTCGCTGTGAATCTGGGTGCAGCAGGTTGAATCTGGATTCGTCCGAGAAGACTACCTGGTCCCACTGACGGGGACACCTCTAGTCGACGTGCAACGACTCGGAACGTGGAGTCATCTTGGAGCCAGGCAAGAGCTCGACCTCAGGCATCAGGCGTCGACATCAGGCAGCGAACATCGTTGGACCATCGTGTTGAAATGAACCATGGCTGAAAAAAACGCTGGCTTATAAAGGGTTGCAAGTGAGCAATATTCACAGCCAATACATCCGTTTAGCACCTGCCAAGCTCAGTTTTAGCCACCAGTCCCTATGCCAATGTTGCTGAGGCCGAGAAATTAGCCCATTTTTCATCCTTTTCGGTTGTGTTTCGGCATGCCCTGCACCGTCGCTGTGAATCTGGGTATTCCTGGATGAGTGTCTAACAGTGGATGCACAGATAAATTATCTGTGTAAAATTCTCTACATCCAAATTCGGAAACTAAGCAAAATACGTCCTTTATTAACCATAGATGCAGCAAATAAACTTGCAACTTCATTCATTCTTTCTAGATTAGATT
Organism: Batillaria attramentaria; assembly: GCA_018292915.2. Taxonomy (NCBI): domain Eukaryota; kingdom Metazoa; phylum Mollusca; class Gastropoda; family Batillariidae; genus Batillaria; species Batillaria attramentaria. The sequence goes on along the minus strand of JACVVK020000046.1, from coordinate 1,946,358 downwards.
ATTGCAACTGTCTCTTGGCTGGTTTACCTGATGACAAAATTCGCCGACTCCAGCGAATTCAAAATTGTGCTGCAAGACTAGTCTTGAAAAAAAGAAAACGGGAAAGGTCTACTCTTTTATTAAGAAGCCTTCACTGGCTTCCTATAAGAACAAGAATTGAATACAAAGTATCAACCATTTGCCACAGAGCTTTTCATAGCAATGACTTACCCAGTTACATACATGATTTACTTGTGCCATATGCACCATCCAGGAGTCTTCGTTCTGAAAATTCAAATCTTTTGTCTGTACCTCGATATAAATTGCATAACTATGGTAGACGTTCTTTTTCCATTTTCGGTCCCCAAACTTGGAACAGGCTGCCATTATCTTTAAGATCAATAAAATCAGAAAGTTCATTCAAAAGCCATCTAAAAACTTACCTATTCAAAGCATATTTGTAATGAAAAAGGTTCAGACAAGATCTCATCTCACTATCCTGACTGTTGATCTTTTGTCAGTTTTTCATTCTGGGGTATTCCTCGTTATTACATATTGCTTTTTGACTGTTTTTATTGTCTGTGAAATTTTCGTTAGCGCTTAGAGCATCTAATCTTACATGAATATGCGCTTTATAAATAAAATTATTATTATTCTTATTATCTTGTGCGGGTAAATTTGCCACAGCAAACCGCATCAGGCAAACTGTGTCTAGTCGTCAGTGCGTGTGCCAAGTTTGGTTGACTGAGCTTAACGGGTTTGCGGGATTGAGATAATTTGCCTTGGCGTGGTCACTGAGGTCTGCCGCTCCGCTGGGCATCAGCAGTAGCGCCAGTTGTCACGAACCGATGCTGGAGACGATAAATGGTGGAAATGTGGCATTGGAAAGTCGCAGCCACGGCTTCTGGCGTGTCCCCAGACTGCAGACGTCCAATGGCCCTCTCGCGTTGTGCAGAAGTGAGTCGTGCATCGTGATAGCGTCGAATGAGGGACTGATGAAACCTGTATCTTTGTGCCCTTTTTATCCCCTAGTGACAGTGAACACTACTCACTGCTCAGCTTTTGTACTTTGCTTGCACAGGCAGCTGAACTGCACACGAAATGTGTCACAGCTAACTCGGGCTTCACGTGGACTGCAAGTGCGTTTAAAACATCGGTCTTGATATACTGGGTGCCAAAAATAACGCAACTTTGTTAATACCGGAAAAAAATGAATTGAAAGATGGAAGATATTTTTCGCGTTTCTTTTGGACGTCAGTATATAAAAAATGGCAAACATGGTGTTTCCGGATTTACTTGAGCTGTTCATTCTGTTGTTCGCTGACGATGTCACCCTGTTGTCTGATACTTCTATGGGCTTACAGAATCAACTAAACGTACTGGCGCCAGGTCTCTTCAGTTAACCTTTCAAAATCTGATATCGTTGTCTTTCGCAATGACGGACGTTTAGCAAAAAGTGAGAAGTGGTACTTTAATGGAGAAAACATTAACGTTGTGAATTCGTACAGATATTTAGGGCTGTTTTTATCAACTCGCCTATCATTTGTACAGGCGTGCGGAGACCTTGCTTCCAGAGCAAAAAAGGGTGTTTTTGAAATATTCAGAATTATGTGGAAGCTTGGAGACACTTCACCATCCATTTTCTTTAAACTATTTGATTCTCAGATTAGTCGTATACTGTTATATGCTTCGGAAATCTGGGTGTTACACTTGTACGGCTGTACGGAAAGCGTGCACTTGTTCGCACAAAAAAAAACTGTTAAATGTTCGCCCTAGGACCCCGAATACTATGGCTCTTTCAGAAACAGGTAGATATCCTCTGTACATCAGAGCAAAAGTTAACTGTATCAAGTATTGGTTACGCCTTACAAGGATGAATATAGACAAACTTCCACACAAGGCGTATGTTGTATCACTTGCATGAAAGTGGAACCCGCTGTTGGGTAACGGATGTCAGTGATGCATTACACAGGTACGGTTTTGGCTTTGTTTGGCTGAATCATGGTGTAGAAAACATTACTTCGTTTTTAAGGGTATACAGACAACGACTGATTGATTGTTTCTGGCAAGACTGGCATAACAACATAAACTGCAGTGATTGATTTAACGTTTATAGAACTTTCAAACTGTCACCATGTTTAGAACCTTATTTTGAATGTGTCTCAAGTAAAAGTTTACGTGACAAACTGATCAAGTTTGGACTAGGCATCTCTGATATAAAACTACACAAGTTAAGATATTCATCTGGCGAACAACTACTAAATTTCCCACTCTATAATCACCGTTTGGAAGATGAAATGCATTTTCTTTTTACTTGCAGAGCACTTAACGATCTTAGAAGTAGATTTATTCCACTGAAATATTATAAGTACCCATCTTATAGTACCTTACGTCTATTATATGAAAACAATACATGTTTGTTTAATCTGGCAAGATATATTCATTACGGTCTAGGACGTCGCAGCTGTCGCAGTAATGCTTGTGCATTTTATTGTATGCCTGTACCCGTGAACTTACTTATGGGGCTGGAAGCCCTTCAGTTATAAAGATACTACTACTACTAATACTACTAGTGTGAGTTGTAGAGCGTTTGTGTCCAAACATGCAGGGGTGCTTGAAAAAGGCAAAAGTACGTTTAGTCGCGGATACTACTACGACTATTGGTAGGAAAAATTTCAATGCGCGGTTTTCTGGTTGATTTCATATAGAAACATCGAATGGTTTCAAGAAAACCGCGATTTAATCAGCCGATTGGAGGAAAAGCACGATCTCTGCGTAGAAATGCTCCCCAAGCGCATTTGAAACAAATAACGCCTTTTTCCTCAAAACTGACCGATTGAATCGCAGTTTTTTCTTTACCATTCCATCCGTCCGTATACACCAGAAAAACGTGCATTCAGATTTTTCTCCCCAATAGTGTGAGTAGTATAGCCGTTTGTGTCCAAAAAAAAAAAAAAAAATAAAAAAAAAAAATCGAAGGCTGCTTGAGACGTTCCCCTTTCTCACGGTCAAGCACAGTTTGTGCTTGAAACAACAAATACCGCGTTTCTCTAAAAATTGGCCGATTGAATCGCGGTTACTTGTCCATCATTCCATGCGTCCTTAGAAATTACACCGTAAAAACGTGCATTACGATTTTTCTCTCCAATAGTAAAAATGCTGCTGTCTCTCCAGTCCGCACACACCCGAAAAACGTGCATTCCAATTTCTCTCGGCGATAGTGTGATTCTGTCGAAAAATGCAGGGCTGCTTCAGAGAGACGCAAGTGCGTTAATAGTGGCAGCCACTAGTCAAACTATTGGCAGGAAAGATGTCAATGTGTGTGTGTGTGTGTGTGTGTGTGTGTGTGTGTGTGTGTGTGTGTGTGTGTGTGTGTGTGTGTGTGTGTGTGTACACGTGTCATTTGTGTAATAATGGAACTCAGACACAAATCTCAATTCCAAAGAGGGAACCGAGGTGTATGAAGGAACGTTCCTACATTGCACTAAGTGCAAAATCGTGTTCTACGCCCTACGTATAAAAAATTGATTGTTTGCAAAAATTTGGAAATGTCCCCATTTTGCACTTGTGCGACTGTGTGACTTTTAAACACTTTACACACGTCCCGTGTTCACATCAAAATTTTGTGTTTTGATTTCCCTGTTGTCACACACATTTGCCTATGGGTTATTTCAGGTTATTTGCATCGCACACTTTAATATCCTTCAAAACACATGCATTTAAAGTCAAATGGTCTCAGCAGAGGATTATACTGAGCCATAAAACACTGTTTTCTGCACCGGCGATTAAACCCAAATGCTGCATGTAAAGTTGGGACGTTCCGTGTTCACATCAAAATTCTGTGTTTGGGTTCATCTGTTATTACACCCTGTTGCCTATGGGTTATTTCAGGTTATTTGCATCGCATACTTCAATACGCTGCAAAAGGCCAAAATGGCCTATGTGGAGAACTACACTTAGCCAGAAAACAATGTCTTCCGCACCGGCACCGGCGATTAACCCATTCGCTACCACGATCCCATATATGGGATCGTACATGTAAACCTCAGCCGTATCCATCTTTGCCTTCCTCGCTACTGCGATTCCTCATTATCAATTCTAGGTAGGCCACAGAATATGCTGAAAGTCCTCTGAGACTTGTCTCTCTCAAAAGATTGTTTTAGGAGACAGCCATTTGCAATACTAAGTGTTTTTTGCTTCAACCATGGAAACACCAAGAAGATAAGCAAACAACATTTTCCCTATTTACTTTTGTGATGTACTATAATAATGAAAAAGAAAGGCTATTATATCATCTAAAATTGTGTCTCTCAGTTTTTGGATACTGGGTTTTTTGGTTGTCTGACAGGTGCTAGAAGTTCGATCCCATATATGGGATCGTGGTAGCGAGAGGGTAGGGGTTTTTACCACATGATAAGTATTGAAGTAAGGCATTCTGCTCCTCTCTGGTTTCTATATTATACAAATAATCATAGAAAGTTAGACATACTACACATTATAGCAAGGCAAAGAACTGGACAATGGCACTTTTTCCCCTCTACACCCGTCTTATTACCGCAATTTGCCACAAAATACAGTGTATCTGAAATGCTGTTACATTTACAGACACTTAAATGTACACGGGGTTTTGAGTATGTTGGAGGATATCACGTTTGACCAAGTGAACATTTATGTTGGATGACCTCCCTTCAGTGAGGAGATGGATGAGGACAGTGGTGAGGAGGACCTCGAGGGTGGAGTACCAGCTAATCTCAACAGAAACCAGCTGCTGGCTGGGACTGCTGTGGCCGTCCTGGCACAGGGCATACGCTCAACATATGGCCAAGATGAAGCCTCTGAAGACGTTGTAAATATTCAAGAGACCCCGGATGATATCCGGCTGAGGTCAGACTCGAAAAGGATTTTCTGGTCAAGCAACAAGATGATGGGTGAAATTGATCTACTACTACTAAGGCCCATGGCTCCAAGTGGAGCATAGGCCATCGACGACCCTTCGCTATCGCACTCTGTTCTGGGCTACTCTTACCACTCCAGTCCAGTTGATCCCCTGCTTGCATAGCTCTGCTGCAGTGTCCCACCTCCAGCTGTTGCGAGGCCGGCCTCTCTTCCTTTTCCCCTGCGGGTTCCATATGTCAGGGCTTGGCGTGTGGTGCTGGATGCTGGCTTCCTGAGGGTGTGTCCAATCCTTCTCCAGCTCCGCAGGATCTGCTTGGCCAGTGGTTCCTGTCCCGCTCGCTCTCATAGCTTTTCCTTTCGGATCTTCTCTGGCCATCGGATGTTGAAGATGCGCCTCAGACAGGTGTTGAAAAATGTCAGGATCTTCTGCTGCATCGTCTTTGTTATCCTCCATGTTTCGCATCTGTAGAGCAGAACTGACTTCACGTCTGAGCTGAAGATGCGAAGTCTGGTTCTTGTGTCGATAACTTTTGATGCCCAGATATATTCTTCAGCATGATCATGGCTGCTCTTGCCTTGCCGATTCTGGCTGTGATGCCTCGGTCTGTGCCTCCCTGTCCATCAACCACACTCCCCAGGTAGACAAAGGACTCTACCTCCCTGATGGGCTCTCCACCGACTGGACTGGTGTGTTGGCAGTGGTGTTGATCTTCATCAGCTCGGTTTTCTTCCTGTTGATCTTGAGCCCTGTTCCGGCTGATGTGGCTTCCAGGCAAGTAGTCTTGTCCTGCATCTGGCTGTGGCTGTGGGACAGGAGCGCCAGGTCGTCCGCAAAGTCGAGGTCATCCAGCTGCGTCCAGAGTGTCCACTGTATCCCGTTTTTTCCTGCCTGTTGTGGTGGTCTTCATGATCCAGTCGATGACCAGGAGGAAGAGGAACGGGGACAACAGGCATCCCTGGCGGACTCCGGTCTTCACCTCGGAACATTCTACAGCTGGCCAGCATGGGCAATCCCGCAGCTCATGTCTTGATATGAAGTTGATGGGATAGACCAAAATGTCAACAAATACCGCAAAACCATCGGCCACCACCATTTCTCTAATGGTGGTGGCCGATCTTTGCCTTCTGCTTGGATGTTTGCATCCAGCAGGTTTGGTGCCTGTACCGAATGACGCAAGAGAATATTGACAAGACAAATGACTTGCTGGCTGTCCGCTGCACCATTGCAAGAGCCTGCCTCACTCGTAGTCCTCTTCACTCAACTCCAGGACGCCAGAGAGGATTTTCAACATCAAAGCACTGTGTTCTGGAGCATATCCAGTAAGACAGGATCAACCATCTCATCCAACCGTTGAAATGTGCTTGGTTTTGGAATGAAACAGCGGAAATGTGCTTGTTTTGGTATTTTGCGGTAATAAGACAACTTGGGCAACAGGTTTTATGTTGCAGAATATATGCTGTCAAGTTTATTTACAAGTTCAGTACTCTTATGTTGGATTGCATGAGTTATGTTCTACAGTAAACAATCTTCTTTCAATTTCTTCAACTTTTTTCATTTATTTTGATATATTTCGGTAGTTAGACAGTTAATGTCGAGAAAAGTCAAGTCCAGTTCAGTAGTGCTGAATGTTTGTTCACCCTCTAAACCTATTATGGTAAAATAAATGGTTCAACGTAGAAATGTGTTCCTTCAGTGGTTCATATGATCATGTACAAAAACCCCTACCCTCTCGCACCCACGATCCCATATATGGGATCAGAGGATTTTCCACGAAAAGTCAACTTTTGGACAAAAATTTCCAAAATTACTGTTAGATATGTTCATTTCAGACTAAAAGCAACCTATCCTACGAATTTTGTTCGAAAAAAAATTTTGGGGTCTAATGGGTTAAACCCAACTGCTGTATGTAAAGTTGGGACGTTCCGTCTTCACATAAAAATTCTGTGTTTGGGTTTTTCTGTTCTTACACACATTTGCCTATGGTTTATTTCAGGTTATTTGCATCCCTCACTTTAACATCCTGCAAAACACATGCATTCAAAGTCAAATGGTCTAAGTAGAGGACTATACTGAGCCATAAAACACTGTTTTCTGCACCGGCGATTAAACCCAAATGCTGTATGTAATGATGGGACGTTCCGTGTTTACATCAAAATTCTGTGTTTGGGTTTATCTGTTATTACACACATATTCCTATGGATTATTTCAGGTTATTTGTATCGCACATTTTAATATGCTGCAACAGACATACATTCAAGGCCAAATGGTCTATGTGGAGAACCTTGACCAGAAAGCAGTCATCCGTACTGGCGATTAAACCCAATGCTGTAAAGTTGGAATGTTCTGTGTTCACATCAAAATTCTGTGTTTGAGTCTCTCTGTTCTTACACACACTTGTCTATGGGTTGTTGCAGTTTTTCTGCACCGGCGATTAAACCCAAATGCTGTATGTAATGATGGGACGTTCCGTGTTTACATCAAAATTCTGTGTTTGGGTTCTGTTATTACACACATATTCCTATGTCTTCCGCACCGGCACCGGCGATTAAACCCAACTGCTGTATGTAAAGTTGGGACGTCCCGTCTTCACATAAAAATTCTGTGTTCGGGTTTTTCTGTTCTTACACACATTTGCCTATGGTTTATTTCAGGTTATTTGCATCCCTCACTTTAACATCCTGCAAAACACATGCATTCAAAGTCAAATGGTCTAAGTAGAGGACTATACTGAGCCATAAAACACTGTTTTCTGCACCGGCGATTAAACCCAAATGCTGTATGTAATGATGGGTCGTTCCGTGTTTACATCAAAATTCTGTGTTTGGGTTTATCTGTTATTACACACATATTCCTATGGATTATTTCAGGTTATTTGTATCGCACACTTTAATATGCTGCAACAGACATACATTCAAGGCCAAATGGTCTATGTGGAGAACTATACTTAGCCAGAAAGCAGTCATCCGCACTGGTGGAATGTCCCATCATTACATACAGCATTTGGGTTTAATCGCCGGTGCAGCAATGCTGTAAAGTTGGAATGTTCTGTGTTCAAATTCTGTGTTTGAGTCTCTCTGTTCTTACACACACTTGTCTATGGGTTGTTGCAGTTTAGTTACATCACCCTATGTGGTGGAATAGGACGTTAAACCCCCAAACATCCACCCACCCTCAGTTTAGTTACATCGCACTCTTTAGTATGCTGCAAACGATTCAGTCAGTCAACCGATTGCTGCAAGCGAGGCTTCCCGGCACAGAGCTAAATAAACGTGAAGGGCTCAATCTGTCTCTATTTTAATGCAAGTCTGTGGTCAGTGAAAAAAAGAGAGGGTGGCGGGGGAATAGCTGAGCGCCACTTAAGTACCCATTGGGTTACATACTAGCTGCCATCCTGGATAACCCGGTCATCTGTCTAAGCCGGTCAATTTGACTCAGTCCCTTGGGTGACCAGCGTACACAGGTTTGACTGTAAAAATAATATATTATTATTGTTTTCCTTATGAGTCTCAGCTTCATCGGTATTCACACATTCCATTATTACTGCATTCAAACCACCCTCCACACCCCCAACACCCCACGCCACAGTCAAACTCTCAACCACCACCCACTCCACACCACAGACTCTTTCCCTCTATATTTCCCTCCCCAGAACTCTATCTCACATACAAACACAACCCACCTAAAAGACATACACACTAAGTGCATAATTTGATGTAAAATCGCACGGTTAACACCAACACTACAGTCAAACTTGTGTAAGCTGGTAACTCCTAACTCAAATCACAAATGACAGAACAAACCTTCAGTACTGTACCCCACTTATACCCAAGAACACATTCACCACTCCCACCGATCTACAGCCTGAACCCTCAGAGTAGGACATTTGTACACTGACCAACTTGCACACACTATTCAACCCATAACGGCCCCACATACCTCACATGCTGTGGTTTACCAAGTCAGAGAGAGAGAGAGAGAGAGAGAGAGAGAGAGAGAGAGAGAGATTTGACAACTAACGAAATTTACCAGGGAGACATTGAGAGACAAAGTTTCTTGAGTTTTACTATCAGATGCACTATCAGATACATATGACAAAGTTCGTGACTGTGGTTTACTCAGTGTGACAGAGAAGAAAGTCATATTATTCACACAGAGAGAGATTTTCTTGGACAACGGGCAAACGGAATTGTATCGCACAGAGAGAGAGAGAGAGAGTTTGGGAATTTAACTTCCTTTTCCACCACGTAAGGGTGATATCAAAGACTGGGCAAAGAGAAAAAGGCCAGCACAAATATTTGGCCCCACCTGAGACTCACGACCCTGCATTGAGAGTTCAGTGCTCTACCATTCGGCTATCCCGGCTCACCGAGAGAGAGAGAGAGAGAGAAAGAGAGAGAGAGAGAGAGATGATGAGACTTTTTTTTAAAATTCAGGATAGAGCATTTAAGGCATTGCTGCTTGTCTTACATGCTGTCCTGCTATTTTGCATTAAAGGGTATTGGAAAAAAAGACATCAAAACAAGGGGGTGGGGGGGGGGAGAATGAAAGACAAACAACAGTATTAACTATGTGAAGGAAATGAAGGAGAGAAAAGTGCACATGATAAACAAATCAAAACAGAGAGAAAGTTTCCCGATTTATACTCTCAGATGCATAGTTCATGACAAAAATTAGCTACTGTGTTTTACTGAGTGTGACAGACAGAGAATGTCTTTGACAACTATGGCCACATAGTTTTTCACAGAAAGAGAGAGAGAGAGAGAGAGAGAGAGAGCTGGGGTATGGTGCGGGTGTGTTGGGCTAGGCGAGGCGAGGAGGGAGGGGGGGGGGGGGAGCGGAGGAAGTGGTGAGGTTGGTGACGGGGAGAGATTTCTTTCAAAAAGGATAGAAAATTACCTGTCTACAATGTCCTGCTACACTAAAGACCCCCCTCCCCCCCCCCCAACCCCGGACAAACACTAATTTACATGGGGGGGGGGGGGGGGGGGGTTAACGTCTTTTTCCACCACATAGGGTGATATCAAAGACGGGGCAACGATGAAAATGCCAGCACAAATATTTGGCCCCAGCCGGGATCGAACTCAGGACCCGAGCATTAGAAGTCCAACGCTCTACCATTCGACCACCCCGGCTCCCCCTAATTTACGTAGATTTAATCATTTAACAAACAATAATCAATAACAAACGGAAGAGCTAATTATGGAAGTAGTGATTAAAACAATGAGCCAGGGCAATAAAGTAACGGCAGCACAAAGCAAAGTTGATTTGATGAGTGCAGATCAAGCAGCGCAATTGGACCGTGTCGCCTCACATTACAACTCGCTCTCCTGCGCGCGTGGCTCAGTACACAAGTTGCCAGCTGGCACTTACCCGTGAAATCTCTAGGCTACGCAAAACTAATTTAACGCGGGGATGTCGTTTTGGTTATTCCAACGCTTCACGTGCACCGTTTAGTGAACCCTTCCCTTGAAGTTGCAGTGGCAAACAATAGCACTGTCCCTCATTCTGTACTTAATATTGACTAGATGCTCTACAGCAGCATCCGTACCGCGTATTTTTGTGTTCCCTTTTCCAATTTAAGGCCAGTGGACGCGCATTTCCGACAAAAACCCCTTTTAAAACTGAATTTCTTTACTGTGATCCCCGAAAGACAGAAATGGGAAGGACCGGGGGGGGGGGGGGGGGGGGGGGTAGGCTCGGCCAACACAAATATACAAATACAATGGTTGAAAAGAGGAGACCCCTTTTAAAACTGAATTTCTTTACTGTGATCCCCGAAAGACAGAAATGGGAAGGACCGGGGGGGGGGGGGGGGGGGGGTAGGCTCGGCCAACACAAATATACAAATACAATGGTTGAAAAGAGGAGACAGTGTCCTTTCTTTTTATGTATAAATTAAAGAAGTCTTTGCAGAAACAGCAGCACAGGCCGAGGTTAGAAATCACCCCCCCCCCCCCCTAAAAAAAAAAAAAAAACGCGTTTTTCCGCGAAGTCACAGTGAAAGCGTCATGCTACCTATACCTAGGCCCTACCAACTATCGCCGTCGCGCTGTTCGATACAAGTTGATACTTACCTGTGGAATCTGGCAGTAATTGCGTACTAAATCATTTGTTTATTTATTTATGTATTTATTTATTTATTTGGGGTGGGGGGAGGGGGCGGGGGAGTCGTATCGCTTCTGACGTTTCACATGCACAGTTAAAGGTGGGTGTTTGAGGTTTTAACACCAGTTTCTACTTTATGGGTGAAATCAAAGATGGGGCAACCTAAAACAAACAGTTAATATGACATCGAGAATGCATTTTATTGTGCTTGTATATTGTCTTTTTATCACACAGAGGTCGAGAGAGGGTACGGGGAGGGAGGTACAAACCGAATATGTGACTACGGTAAACGTTCTTTCTTGAATGCACTTGCCTCCCTCTTTAAGGCTCTGTACACAAATTGTCCCCTACATGGTCCACCCCTTGTCGTGGGGTAGTGGCTTGTGTACCTCAATGACCCAGAGAACTATGCCAGCAGGAGCACATGCTCCTGGCAGGGTCACCCAAGCTGGACAGGTCGAAGGGTAGAGGTCAGACGAATGTGGACCACCTCTCCAAGAGGCTAAACGGGTTTGCGTAGGGTTAACAGCCCTACCTGTAAAAAACATTAAGTTACAAAAGCATCGACAGCAACAAACCAAGACATTCACCTGGGCGAGGAAGGGTCTCCATCCCGGAGACCTATGACGCATTGCAGTGAAAGCCGAAAGGAAGCTGCAAGGCCGACCCCCCTTCTAACACCCAGAACAACAACGAGAGTAGCCACATGGAACATCAGGACAATGTATGAAGTAGGAAGGACCATACAAGTAGCAAGAGAGATGAAGAACTACAAGATAGGAGTACTGGGACTGAGTGAGACAAGGTGGCTACAGACAGGACAGCTGAGATTTTCATCGGGAGAGCATTTGCTGTACTCTGGACACACAGAGGATGGAGCCCCCCACACTGAGGGCGTGGCCCTGATGCTGGCACCGGAGGCACAGCGGGCACTCATCGGCTGGGAACCTGTCAACTCCCGCATCATCACAGCCAAATTCATCACCAAGAAAAAAGACATCAAGCTGAACATCATCCAGTGCTATGCTCCCACCAATGATGCGGAAGAGGAGAAAAAAGATGACTTCTACCAACAACTGCAGACAGTGATAGATAGAGGAGGAGCCAAGGACATGACCATACTGATGGGAGACTTCAACGCCAAGATTGGATCAGACAACACAGGCTACGAGGACACCATGGGAACACACGGACTGGGACAGATGAACGAAAATGGCGAGCGCTTTGCAAACTTTTGTGCCCTGAACCAGCTAGTGATAGGAGGCAGCATCTTCCCACACAAGCGCATCCACAAGGCCACATGGAGATCACCGGACCATGTCACGGAGAACCAGATTGATCACATCTGCATCAGCCGGAAGTTCAGGAGATCGTGGCGGGATGTGCGCGTGATGAGGGGTGCCGATGTGTCATCAGACCACCACCTTCTTGCAACAACATTGAGACTTCGGCTTAAGAGGCACACCAACGCCAACAACACACGGACCAGGTACAACGTTGGACTACTCAGGAACACAGACACACAAGCAGCATTCCGGATCAGCCTTTCCAACAGGTTCCAGCCACTGCAAGACCTGATAGAAGACAGTGAAATGGACATCGAGACACACTGGGAACACAGCAAGAAACTTTGGCACGACACATGCGAAGAGGTCCTTGGCAAGAGAAAGACCCAACATAAGGAATGGATCTCTGCTGATACCATCCAGAAGCTGGAAGTTAGGAAAGAGAAGAAAACTGCACTGAACACGAGCCGAACAAGAAGAGCTAAGGCAAAGGCACAGGAAGAATACACAGCAGCTGACAGAGTAGTGAAGAGGAGCACCAGGAAGGACAAGAGGGACTACATCGACAACCTGGCCAGTCAAGCAGAGGAAGCAGCCCGACAAGGGAATCTAAAAGACCTGTACCAGGTGACCAAGAAGCTCGCGGGCAAATTCCAGCAGACAGACAAACCAGTGAAGGACAAGAACGGGCACCCACTGACAACAACTGAGGAACAGCTGAAGCGATGGGCAGAACACTTCAGGGAGCTGTTAAATCGCCCCATCCCTGAAGCACCACCAGACATCCCACCAGCAGAGACAGAACTACCCATCAACTGTGACAAGCCCTCTAAGGCGGAGATCAGGAAAGCCATCATGACACTGAGAAATGGGAAAGCTGCAGGGCCGGACGAGATACCAGCAGAAGCCATCAAAGCAGACACAGAGACAGCCGTCAACATGCTGCACAGCCTTTTCAGCAAGATCTGGGAGAAGGAAGAGGTGCCAGCCCAGTGGAAAGAAGGGATCGTCATCAAGCTGCCAAAGAAAGGGGACCTCAGGGACTGCAGCAACTACCGAGGGATCATGCTCCTGTCAGTGCCAGGCAAGGTTCTCAACAGAATTCTACTGGAGAGGATGAGAGAGGCAGTCGACCCCATGCTCCGAGACCAGCAGGCGGGCTTTCGCAGGAACAGGTCCTGCGCTGACCAGATTGCCAGCCTACGCATCATTGTGGAGCAGTCACTGGAGTGGAACTCCCCTCTCTACATCAACTTCATAGACTATGAGAAGGCTTTCGACAGTGTAGACAGAGAGGCACTGTGGAAGCTGCTAAGGCACTATGGAGTTCCCGGGAAGATCATCTCCTTGATCCAGTGCACCTACCAAGACATGAGCTGCAGGATTGCCCATGCTGGCCAGTTGTCAGAAAGCTTCGAGGTGAAGACCGGAGTCCGCCAGGGATGCCTGTTGTCCCCGTTCCTCTTCCTCCTGGTCATCGACTGGATCATGAAGACCACTACAGCAGGCAGGAAAAACGGGATACAGTGGACACTCTGGACGCAGCTGGATGACCTCGACTTCGCAGACGACCTGGCGCTCCTGTCTCACAGCCACAGCCAGATGCAGGACAAGACTACGCGCCTGGAAGCCACATCAGCCGGAACAGGGCTCAAGATCAACAGGAAGAAAACCGAGCTGATGAAGATCAACACCACTGCCAACACACCAGTCACAGTCGGTGGAGAGCCCATCAGGGAGGTAGAGTCCTTTGTCTACCTGGGAAGTGTGGTTGATGGACAGGGAGGCACAGACCGAGACGTCACAGCCAGAATCGGCAAGGCAAGGGCAGCGATGGTCATGCTGAAGAACGTCTGGGCATCCAAAGTTGTCAGCATAAGAACCAAACTTCGCATCTTCAACTCCAACGTGAAGTCGGTTCTGCTCTACGGATGCGAAACATGGAGGACAACGAAGACCATGCAGCAGAAGATCCAGACATTTCTCAACACCTGTCTGAGGCGCATCTTCAACATCCGATGGCCAGAGAAGATCCGGAATGAAGAGCTGTGGGAGCGAGCGGGGCAGGAACCAGTGGCCAAGCAGATCCTGCGGAGGAAGTGGGGCTGGATTGGACACACCCTCAGGAAGCCAGCATCCAGCACCACACGCCAAGCCCTGACATGGAACCCACAGGGGAAAAGGAAGAGAGGCCGGCCTCGCAACAGCTGGAGGCGGGACACTGAGGCAGAGCTATGTAAGCAGGGTACCAACTGGACTGGAGTGGCAAGACTAGCCCAGAACAGAGTGCGATGGCGAAGGGTTGTCGATGGCCTATGCTCCACGTGGAGCCAAGGGCCTAAGTAAGTAAGTAACACAAATTGTGCAAGACTGTGCAGCAGGTCAGTATTGCTAGTATATAAGGAGGTTTCATAAATCTATGCAAACATGGTCTGTTGTAATATATGCTGCTGAATCTAATGGCATATAAAATGCGGTAGCAAACGGGAGAATTTGTCTGATGGCTTTCAGCCGGTATGAAACGGTAGTGTAGCAAGGAAGCTAAATGTCATGATGTGGTGTCAGCCGTCAGAGGTACTTAGATAGAGGTTAGAAGTTGGGAGTCGGCAAATACACAGACTGACTGCCGCGGGGATATTGATGAAGTCGGGATAAAAAGTATATCAGAGGAAAACGTGCCGTTCAGCCGCTTAGAGAATCTAATGGTATATAACATCAGTATAGTGTAGCCGTCGGAGTAGTGGAAAATAAGGTTTAACGGCACAGATACTGTATTCGGTGAAATGGCTTCACTGCGGTAGCAAACGGGAGAATTTGCCTGATGACTTTCAGTCGGCATGAAACGGTCATAGTGGTGTAGGGGAATCCATTCTGAATGTCATGATGTAAGACACAAGGTGGCATCAGGCGTCAGAGGTACGTAGAAAGAGGTTACAAGTTGGAGTCGCCAGATACATAGATTGACTGCCGGGTGCACGGCACGGCGGCGGAGAGAAAGATGGGTAGGATCGGGGAAAGTTTATCATCGGAATACGGGCCGTTGAGCCGCTTACCTGTTTACTGAACGGAAAAATAGGAAAAAATAAAAGAATAATTGTATTCAGTCGATTTACAAGTTTCACAATTAAGTCTTGGAAAAAAGCAAACGAACTGTTTGGTTAGAAAAGAAATCCGCCATTAAATCATTTGGGACCTCAGTATATCCTAAAGGAGAGAGAGAGAGAGTTATGTCAATGATTTAATTAGAATCGGTAGTGGTACCAGTTATTAAATCTTATGTTCAACTAATGGTGTCTGATTTCACGGTTAACTTAGGAGAACTGTTGAAAAATACAAAAAGACAGGGGACTGGCTTCGGTTTCACGTTCTTCTCTACCAGGTGAAATGGAACAAATGAACTGAAATGACAGAAAAACGACAACCCCTGTTAAAGTAGTTTGGCACCACCGAGAGATTTCACAGGTGAGTGCCAATTGGCAACGTGTACTGAGCCACGCGCGCAAGAGCGAGAGTTGTGATGTGAGCCGGGCGACACGGTCCAATGGTTTTGCTTGATCTGCACTCAACAAAAGAACTTTGCTTTGTGCAGCAGTCAGAGCGGACCTTAGTTGTGACAGCACCGTGAGAACAGAGATGTATATCACTGGTGAGACTCTCATTGCTGAGTTAGAAGAATGAACGCTACCACAACGCTCTATAAAAAAAAGTCAAAATGTCAACAACAACTTGACAACATAAAAACCCCACCCAACTCTCTTTCCAAGAAACCCTCTTTCTCAGCCTCAGAAAAATCTAACCATCAAGATCAACTTGTACTGAACAGCACGACGGCGGGAGTTGGCCTTACCGCCCCCCCCCCCCCTTTTTTTTTCCTCTTTCAGTGGTCACAATAAAGAAAGTCACGGTTTCAAAAACTGTATCAAGCAGCCTGAAGGTAGAGAGAGTGGGATAGAGACCCCCCCCCCCCCCTCACCCCTGCAGTTTGATTAGTTTACAATCACCGAAAGATTTCACAGGTAAGTGTTAATTGCTATCTCGTACATGTACTGAGCCGTGCTTGTAGGCCGGGGTAGCGATACTGCGCGAGTTGTGATGTGAGGCGACACGGTCCATTGGTGCTGATTGATCTGCGCTCAACATGTCAACTTCGCTTGTGTAGCCGCCAGGGCTCAAATGCAAGAAAAGTGGACTAAGTTATTTCGAAATACCGCAAAAATTGCAATAGCTATTCTGACACTATTCCCTCTTTGAATTCGGTAAGCAAGACGCGCAAATAGATCAGGAGTAGCTATTCCTGCGCGCTATATTTAGACGAGGAAATCCCCTCGCACTGCGCATGCGTTCAACGCTCAATACAACTTCCTCAAGTTCCTGCAAAAAGTACGCGAAAAGCGAGCAATATGGATGCCGATGCAAAGAGAGTTCCAAAATGAAACTGGTCTGTGGATGAAATCCACGTTCTCTTACAAGAACTGCTTGCTGAGGGACCTGCATTATTCTCGACCGTGATACCAACCAACACGGCGAAAATGAAGAAAATGGTACGTGCCAGGATCGCGGAGAAAACATCGTCGATTGGAGTGGCGTTCCGGACGGGCGATGAAGCACGCCTGAAATGGAAGGGCCTGAAGAAAGAAGTGACTGAGAAAGACAACGACTGCTCAGCTACGGGAGGGGGAAGACCAAAGACAAGGATCATTCCCTTGTCAGGGCTGTCATAGGGGAAAAGTCAAGCCTGCACAATGGGATAGACGGTGGTGAGTAATCTACATGTAGGCTATACATTGGTGATTTTGCTTCATAACCTTTTTAACCTTCGCCTGAATTTATGTAAGTAAGCCATGTTTGATATCAGTTGAACTGCCTGGATTTTGCTAAAGCATGAATGATTTTGGGAGTTATTTCTGATTTTTGTTCAGTTTGTTTAGTTCACTGAGTATTGGTGCGGGGAGGGGGGGGGGGGGGCATTAATTCTTGTAATGAAAACACAATCCAAGCTATAAGCCAACCTATGATATAGTATACCGGTGTTTTAGTCTGCCAGGCCTCTTAACTGACTTTACTTTTAGTTCTAAACTACAATAATGCTTTTTCACCTGTCAGTTTTTCTTTATGTGTGTGGAACACAGTTTATTGTTTGTGTATGTATGCATGTATGTATTTGCGTATGTATGCTACTCAAGCCACAAAATAATCCTAGTGTAAATGCACATGGTTACAGTAGTTGTCTTATAAAAATACATGTAGTACATTCAGACACATTTACTCTTCACCACAAAAAAACGTTACGAAACGAGATGCCACAAGCATAATGTTTGAAGGAGTTTGTGTGTGTTTTGTTATTTGGATTAGAATGTTAGCCTAATTTTCTTTTGATTATTTACATCCATCATTCTCTCATTACAGGACTTCAAAACAGTGGACTGTGGTGGCTACAAAGTTACACAAGTTCCAGTCACGAGTGTCAGTGGGAAGGGGCCTGGAACTGGTACGAGGGGTGCAGTGAGAGGGATACTGTCAGAAGTAACAGGTAAGTCACAATACTATTGACTTTTCCATGATGTATAGGCTCACTCTGTCACACACACACAACACAGGAAAAACACACAACAGTTTGCTGTGCAGAAAATCCTTGTATTGATGATTTTTATTTTCATGTCTAAGTCAGTGGCAATTGATGGCATTTTCTCTGTACAGCCACAAATAAAAATT
This sequence comes from Batillaria attramentaria, assembly GCA_018292915.2. Classification (NCBI taxonomy): domain Eukaryota; kingdom Metazoa; phylum Mollusca; class Gastropoda; family Batillariidae; genus Batillaria; species Batillaria attramentaria. The sequence continues at coordinate 1,928,379 of JACVVK020000046.1, read as the reverse complement.
GTCCAACACGTCCTAAATAAAAAAATAAAAAAATCATATCAAGATTGCAGTGAACAGATGAATGATTATACAGTCCTTAGGATAAATGAGTAGATTACACATCACTAGCTTCACTGTACACTATAACTGTTTGTGTCATTAAAAAAGTAAAGTAGAGTGAGGAATCTCAGGATGCATTTCCTGTATACATGGAAAACGTCACCCAGTTCAGGTCGACGTAGACCCCACCAGCCTAATTTACTTCTTTACTTTCTTCTTATGGAAACTTTTTCCATACTCGCTGCTGTAACACCAAAGGCTCATGCCAAAGATTAAGTGCAGGGGTCAGTTTGAAGTGAAACAGGTAGATTATATAAACCCACATTTATAGTGGTGGGTATACAATTTAAACGATCTGCTTCTCCTTTGCAGAAAACAATGCTCTTGTCAGTGCCCCATGAAATGCAGCAAGGCCCCGCCATCATTGAACTCCCAGAACAAGTTTACACAAGCCAAGGTAAGCAGAGCTCTGCCTCAAAATAAGCCTACCAGCTAATTGGGCTGGTTGAACATTTCATTTACCCGCCCTATTGGCTATCTCAAATATTGGTTCTTGTGTTCAATTAAAATTGAGAAATGGCGGCAGACTGTCTTGTCAGCTCAATTGTCCGGATGATCCCCCTGTCTGGCTAGGTCTGAGAGAAGTGAAAGTACAACCCAGAAACAAGAAGATTACACACTCTTCTTACTTTCAGACTTGCTTGTCCAGCCCTCCACTTCCAGTTCCAATATGGCTGTTGTGCCTGAGTCTCAACCACCCTCTACAAGCAGGATTTTAAAAAAAATTATTTGTAAATTCTTGTGATTCCACAATATACATAGAAGTGTTATCTCATTATTAGGAGGTGATAGTGTGCCCAGAGACCTCTTTTCAGAAAAGTTCGAGTGAATTTGGGCTTTGAACTGTTCAGATTCTTGTCCTTTCACTCGCTGATGTGATAGTGTGATTCACTGTTTTTTCAGACCCAGTAGTTACGCCAGTCCGGAGCAGGGACTGGAAGGCTTGGCTGATGAAGCGGAGAAGGGAGGCAAGCGGATCCAAACAATCCAGGATAGAAGATGAGGAGGAATCTTGCGTCTTCAAAGAGTTTCTGAAATCAGAGATACAAAAAATGCTTTGATTATGGATGGAAATGGACGAAAGTGTAGAGAAACAGAGGAGAGAGGCAGAGGAGAGTGAGGCGAGGTTGACACTATACAGGATTCTCAACCGGAAAGTTTTACGCGACCTGTCATTTTCAAGCAGTGTGCCAAATGATTTCCTGGAGGGAACAATTATACACATGTAGGGTCCACTACTCAAGGCTCATGTTCCAAACAGTTTTTATTTTGGGGTACTTAAACGTACACCAGTCAGGTGCGTTCCACTGTCATAATAATGGACTGCGCTGTGGTGGTAACTGACAAATTATAGTCCCTGTCAAACAATCAATGGGTACCAAAAGACGCAGCTCATGTCTGAAACACTTTTTTTTCTAAGCATACATAAAATGTTGCACTTTACAAGACTGAACAATGTCCACTTGATCAGTTCTAAAGTCGCTCAATGTCCTTTGAGATTATAACAGTATGTCTGCAAATAGATTTATATGATCACTGAAAGTATGATTGTGGAAGGGAAGTGTATGTCTACTGTACTTTCTTCTGAAACTTACTTTTATGTGAAATAGTTCTGTATGAGCTGACCTCTCACTGCTATGCCAATGGCTCTTCGTGCCCGTTCTGTTTGAGGTGGGTCTTCATCTTCACTGTCATCATCATCGTCTGTGTCGCTGTCTTCGTCTTCATCCTCTCAGTCTGACGGCGGGTAAAGGTTCAACATGGTGGCCTTATTGTGAAGGAGATCACAGACGACAAACACTCTGCATGCCTTTGCTTGTTGCAGACGCAAGCGCCTTTTGTTTATTCGTCAATGCCGCCCCTCTCTCTTTCTCTGTAGCCAGAGTCTCTCTCTCTCTCTCTCTCTCTCTCTCTCTCTCTCTCTGGTAAAACCGAAAAGATAGTTTCTTTTAGGGTGAGGTGAGTGTGTGTGTGTGGGGGGGGGGGGGGGGGCGGTCTACTGACGAGAGAGAGAGAGTACTTTCTTTCGATGGAGCGTAGTGGTGGTGTTCATGGTAACGTTCTCACACGGCCATGAGAAAGTCTCACTTAACTGTCACCAGGGCCCGCAGGTAAAAGTCGAGGTAAGGGATTTTAGCCCCGGGTTAAGGCCTAACCTCAAACTAAACTGACAAACTAAACATCTTTTCAGTACGGCAGTTATCCAACCCACCTCCCCTCCCCCGCGGCACTACGCACCTAGGCAATAGGCGCGTGGGACTCGTGCTGAAAGGCTGTAATTACATGATCGGGCTGGACAAAGCGGGGCTGGGCAGAGCTAAAGTCCTACACAATACACAACGCTTAAGCCATCGCCCAATGAGCCGTCTCCATCTTTTCGGCGAGCGATATTAAAACTTCAACCAAACAGTCAACCATTCATCAATCCAGCCAACCAATTTGCAAACCAGCCGACCAAATGCAGGTTGTCAATTCGCACCTGTATAGGTATCTTGGATGGTACGCCTTTACCACTGTGATTTGTCAACAATAATTTGATGGTGAATGCATAACCTATTGCTGGTGTCCACTTATGACACATGATTTTTAATGTTTCCAACATGGTTGGTCATGAAACATTCGAGTTTAAGCATTACAAAGATAATTTATCGTGTCATAGTCTAGGTTCCCAAATTGAACTTTCAGTTTGTGTCTGGTCGGTTCCCAGATTAAACCTCCTGTTTGTGTCTGCGTGAATGTTCCCTCATCACATCAACAATTTGTGTCCAACATGCACCCCTCTGTATATCCTATAGCCTTCCACATACAAGAATAATCACTATATGAAAACGTTTTCAGCATGGTTGGTAAAGGACAAACTCGGTTTAAAGGATTACAAAAGTTGATTTATCGTGTTATTGTCATTGTTCCCGGATTGAATCTGCAGTTTGTGTCTGCTCGGTTCCCAGAGTACACCTACTGATTGTGTCAATCTGGACGTTCCTTTATCACATCAAAAATTTGTGTCCAAAATAAAACCCCTCGTATATCTGAAAGTATTTGACTTACAGGAAAGATCGATATATATTAATATGGCTTAAGGTACCCTGTCTCAGGAAATATAACGCAAATTTGAAAAGACGCATAATTTAAGGCATGTTCCTTTATTACATCAACGATTTGTAGGACGAATGTTCCCACATCACACAAAAGACATGGATGTGTGTGTGTGTGTGTGTGTTTAATTTCATATATACACATCGAATGGTGTCAAGAAAACAGCGATCGGAGGAAAAGCGCGATCTTGCGCCAAAACGCTCCCCTTTCTCACGGAAAGCACATTGGTGCTTGAAACAACAGATAACGCCATTTTGATCAAATTTGGCCGATGGAATCGCGGTTTTTTGTTTACCATTCCATGCGTCCGTATACCCCAGAAAAACGTGCATTATGATTTCTTTCTACAACAGTGTGATTTGCATCTAGCCGTTGTTTTGAAAAATGCAAGGCTACTTGAGAGAGGCGAAAGTGCGTTTTTAGTAGCGGCTACTATTGGCAGGAAAAATGATAATGCCTTTTTTTCTGGTTGAATTCATACACACACATCGAATGGTGTCAAGAAAAGGCGTTTTATTCAGCCGATTGGAGGAAAAGCGCTCCCCTTTCTCACGCACAAGCACATTTGTAAGTGCTGGGTACCGTACCGTTTTTTTACCTGCATTTTTGCATCGTACCGTTTATTGTACCGGTGTACCGTGCTCACCAATCCTGACGATAACACATGCACTTTAGCAGTTGACAATGACGCATGAGGTTGCGTAGTATCAGTGAATAAAAAAAATGGGAGGATTTGAGACAGAGAGAGAGAGAGAGGTGTAAACTACACAACTTTTTTTTTTTAAAACTTTATTTTCAACCCCCCCCCCCCCCCCCCCCAAAAAAAAAAAAAAAAAAATGAAGCAGTAACTTTAACTAAGCTGGTCAATAAAAGCAGACAACACAGCAGGAGACACTGACACAGCAGAACCTAAATGTGTAGACATACTGTCTTCATTGTTCAGTCCCAATTTGTCTTGAGAAAGATCAGCCTGTCCACATGTTGGGTTTCAGCGATGCCCTCTGTTGAGTTACAATTATGTCCCTTGTGGTACGTACCGGTACAGCTGGCCGTACCAGTACTGCGTACCACGTCACCGTGCACCGGTATTACCGGTATTACCGGTTTGTACGGCCATCTCTAACATTTGTGCTTGGAACAACAAATAACGCCTTTGTAAATTGAATCGCAATTTTCCATGCGTCCTTAGGAATTACACCGGAAAAACGTGCTTTGCGCTTTTTCTCTCCAATAGTGTGAGTAGTAGAGCCATTTGCGTCGAAAAATGCAGGGCTGCTTCAGAGAGGCAAAAGTGCGTTTACTTGCGGCTACTACTCCAAACTATTGCTAGGAAAAATGTCAATGAGTATTTTTCTGGTTGATTTCATACCGACACATCAAATGGTGGCAAGAAAACCGCGATCCCCTTTCTCACGAACAAGCACATTTGTGCTTGAAACAACAAATAACGCCTTTTCACTCAAAATTGACCGACTAAATGGCGTTTTTGTTTTTTTTGTTGTTTTTTTGTTTTTTGTTTACCATTTCATGCGTCCGTATACACAAAAAAACGTGCATTCCGATTTTTCTCTCCAATAGTAGAGCCGTTTGTGTTTAAAAAAAAAAAAATGCAGGGTTGCCTGAGAGAGAGGCGTTTAGTGGGTGCTGCCACTCTATTGCCAGGAAAAATGTCAATGGGCGTTTTTTTTTTGGGGGGGGGGGGGGGGGTTGATTTCATAGACACATCAAATTGTTTAAAGGAATTGGAGGAAAAGTGCTCACAGACAACAAATGACGCCCTTTTCCTCAAAAATAAATCACGGGGTTTTTGGTCCACCATTGCATGTGTTCCGTTCCGGAATTACACCGTGAAAACGTATATTACGACTTTTCTCTCCAACAGTGTCAGTAGTACAGATGGTGTCGAAAAATGCAGGTGCGTTTAAATGGCGGCTACTACTTAGGCTACTGGTAGGAAAAATGTTTTTCTGGTTGATTACATTTAGACACATCGAAGGATGTCAAAAAAACCGCGTTCTAATCAGCCGATTGGAGGGAAAGCACGATCTTGCGCCAAAACGCTCTCCGTTCCGGAATTACACCGTGAAAACGTATATTACGACTTTTCTCTCCAACAGTGTCAGTAGTACAGATGGTGTCGAAAAATGCAGGTGCGTTTAAATGGCGGCTACTACTTAGGCTACTGGTAGGAAAAATGTTTTTCTGGTTGATTACATTTAGACACATCGAAGGATGTCAAAAAAACCGCGTTCTAATCAGCCGATTGGAGGGAAAGCACGATCTTGCGCCAAAACGCTCTCCTTTCTCACAGACAAGCACATTTGTGCTTGAAACAACAAATAACGCCTTTTTCCTCAAAAAACGCCTTTTCCTCAAAATTTGTCGATTGATTCGCGGTTTTTTTGTCCACCATTTCATGCGTACTTACGAATTACACCGTAAAAACGTGGATTACGATTTTTCTCTCCAATATTGTCAGTAGTAGAGCCGTTTGTGTGTGTATATATATGGTAAACAAAACAAGATGGCCACCAGCCCAATATGTTGTGTCCTGCTGTAGTCACTGTCGTGGTCGTTGTATCATGTATGCAGCCCGCTCGTAAACGTACGCAAGTTCTCTGACATCAAGCATGCTGACATAAAGAAAATACTGGAAACCCTTTCCATGTCGCTTTGCGCTGCAAAACCCCAAATATATGGTAGGCTAGGAAAAAATGGTGAACAAGAACAAATTTGATCCTAACTTTTTATTACAGATTTCAGAAGAACACAGGCCCATAATGCTGTGGTGGTCTCCGTGAATTTTTCTCCGTCCGCGTCACCGTTAACGACCGTTTTATCTTGCCATTTTTACTATATGAGCCATATAAATGGGCTTTTTAGGGTATGCACAAAGTATGCGTGTATTCTGACGCACATCCCGGCTCCCCGCAAGCATTTGGAATAAAGGCGCTATGCAAATTCACATTATTTACATAATCTCATTTTGTACTTAAATAAATGTGGCTTGATGCAGTAATCCCTATTCCGCAGTATGTTCTATATTATCCTGTCCGACGAAATAGGTAAATGAAAGTGGTTGACCGTTTTGCACACTGAGAAAATCTTTTTTTCAACACATCGAATAGGAAAACGGAAAAAAGTTTGTTTACTATTACTATTTCGATTCACAAATTAAAGATATATATGGGATGAACACCCTTCTTCCTTAAAACTTCAGCTCAAGACTTTGGTTGCTGAGGGAAACAAAACAACAAACCAATTCGAAACGCTTGACCAAAAAGAAATAAAAAATGGGTGCATAACATTCATTACCAAACTGAAGTGTCTGAATTAGTTATGGAAGCCATTAAACCTGACTCACTGTCAGACACCTTTGCAAGTGTACACATCCATTTTAGTTTAAGGTGAGGCAGATTTGAAGAAAACAGGAAAACTCTGAATCTGTGAGTTGCTCCAGCTGTAGAGTTTCTGTGTTCCTGAATCATAATCCAGCATTACACTTTTAGCAGTGGAAGATGCGTTATACACTGCTGCATTTTGAAAGACAAGCTGACCAGGCTCAAGCATATATTCTCTCTGGCTGTTAGTGTCATATACATAGCGAATGAAAGTTGGAGTCTTTTCGAATGAATCTGTAGCATACAGGATGCCACATATCATAAAAGAATTCCCAACAAGGTTCTTTGGGTAGCTAGTCATCCAAGTTTTCTCAACATTTAAAGTACGTGGGTTAAGCTTACTAATGACCATTTTGCCAGCAGCGTCTTCAGTAGAGTACACGACCCATAGACCTGTGAAAAAAAAGAAACATTTTTTAGAAAATACAGCATAGAAAATACTTGTCAAGCATGAACAAGAGAACATTATATCTTTGCATCTTGGCTAGCAGAGTTACTGTGTCATTGATGGCAGTGACTTTTTGAGATTAACTTTTAGACCCCTAATATGCATATATATATATATGTACAGCATTAATTTTTATGAGGATGGGATTTGTCCTCTTTGTCACATTTAAAACAGAAAGGGCAACCTGGCAAAATGCTTTGGATGCAATGTTCTACAGAAACCACAAGCTTTCACAAAGGACGGCACAGGTCAACGGGACGCCTTCCTCAGGACACAAACAAACCTGTGCCGTCCTTTGTGAAAGTTAAGTGGTTTCTGTCCCTTTTAAGTCACTTTTATTTGCTTAACTTGTAACCACTTCGCAGTCATTACCGTTTCCTTTTCTACTTTAAAACGTAGTTCCGGACATGCAACACAAGGACAATGTGGCATTTAAAAGTCTTCTTAAGCCAAGATTTGAACCTGCAAAATTTGAGTCGGAAACCTACAAATTCAAGGTTCCAGTCTGATGTGTGGCTTCTGCTGATGAGAGCATTCGGCAAATACCGGGCACATGAGGATCACAGAATATCAGAGGTCGCTCTACCAAACTGCCAGTTTATGATGTTAGATTTAGAACTCAGAATTTAGCTCTCTGAACTAAAATTTGCCAGTTCAAAGCTGTATTCTAAGAAGAATGCCCTTCAGTACCAGCATTATGAGCCCTTCAGATTTTGAGATATAACCGTCAGAATTTGAGATAATATAGCCATATATATATTTTCCTTCAGAGTATTCAAAACCTTTAATCTTCACCTTTTATCTGTTATTACATTATATCGCTTCTTACAAACTCACCAAGTTCATCAACTGCAAAATCAATATCACTGTTGAGGCCAAACTGGTAGGGATAAGTGTTCCCTATTCCTACTGATGGAAGTTCCATTTCTGATGCAATTTCCATGCGACGAAGATTGTACTTTGCCATCACCCTTGTGCCTGATTTCTGGCAGTACAATGCGTGGCGGTGCACAACATGACCAGTTCCCTCACAAAAAAAGGGTAGAGAGTACTGCCTGAAAATACACAAGTATTACACAATAGACGCAGCTGGTTAGAAGCATAATAAAGAGAGAGATCATGTTGTGACAAACTGCATTTATGAGGTTTTCATTAATTTTGTGTTTGCATTATTTAAAATGTATTTTCATGTGTAGTGTTAACTGTTACAAATGTGTTGTAGACAGGTAGTACTTTACTATACCAGTCTACCTAACATTTTCTCGTGCGGGAAAATGCCAACGCACGGCTATAGCGTTTGCTTGAATTGTACTCTGTACGCGAGACTGTTGTAAGGTACAGCTGAGTAGTTTTCAGCTTGCGAAATGAGCGATTGCGACAAAGATTGTGAGCAGTCCTATTATTGACCTGTGGAGGGAACAGGTCTTTTTTCCCACCCGGCTTCTTCTTTTGTGTTCCGTATGCCATAGCGCTACAGGTATGTTTGACTTTTGACTTTTGAATGTTGTTTGCCGATGGCAAGACCAAGCGAATTGTTTGATAATTCTATGGATAACTTGATGCTATTGTGATGTACGTATGATTTATTTCTAAATGTTGAAATTCTCGATTTCTGGAAATGAGGAAATTGGTGTAGGATTTTTGAAGTTCATTCTTGTGAGAACAAATCAGTTGGGAAAATATGGTTTGAGTTTGATGATGTAAGTTTGAACTGTTTGATATTGTATTTGTATATGGTAACTGCAAAAAGAAGAATTTCTTGATAATTTCTGATCTCAAATCATATTCGGAATTTTCGAGATCGATGTCAGATGTCATTGTTGGCGAAATGGAACTTTCTTTAGGATAAAAGCTAGCTTCTGGAGAAGTTGATACTCTCCGAGATAGTGGTATTTTGTACAGGAAATCTCCAGAGACCAAGCTTGTTGGGTTCATCTTGCGTATTTCCCTTTGTCATCCATTTCACGTCTGATTGTGTATAGTGACCGTTGTAGTACATTTCGTATTCAGGCACATATCCTTAGAGTAATTGATGTGCTTGTGAAATTGGAGACTTCTGCGTTATCAGCTGTGGAAGTAACTAAGCCTTAGAAACAACTTGTTTGTGTTTTCTGATTGTTTTGTCTGTAAAAGGCCTCGGTCAAAAAGAGTAATCATTTGCTTGTGTATGAAAGGAATTCTGAATGTCTGTGATGTGAAAGCGGTGACACGTGTCAGAAAGAAGTTGAAAAGAAGTAGCTGAAAGAAAATTGATTTGGAATTTCCTGTACATTTCATCCCATTTGCTCCACAACACCCACACTGTGTGTGCGTGTGTGCGTGCGTGAGTGTGTGAAAATCAGACTATATGATTGTATGTCAGTAATGCAGTAATGGATGAGGCAACAAAAGCCACTTCAAAAGTTTTAGCGCTGCAGATCAACTTGTTAAGCAGAACCAAACTTTCTAATTCATATTACACAAGAAAGGAGTCTTTCTGAAATAAAAGGAGCTCTCTCACGGTTACCATAAAATAGCCTTAAATAAGTTCATGATTTCACAAAGTTAAATTTTCTCTTTTTTTCATGATTTAAACTTACCTCGAAACGAGTTGATACTGCACATCAATGTCAGAGTCATATTGTAAGAGCTGATCAGAACTAGGCCCCACTGTCATGATCCAGATCCGATCGCGTTGCTTTGTGTTTGTTGCGTCATGCATCACGACACCGTTCACCCACTGTACATCCATCGCTTCTCCTCTGCCAAATGCAGATACTCCACTAGCGCAACGTTTCGAGCCTGTACATATAAACGAAATATAGGACGAAACTTTATTCTCAAAACAATCTGAACATTGTTTACATTAACTTGATTCTGACACTGACAGTTACCCTTTCACGGTTCATTTTGCCTGCAAGTGATCCTCTAGTATTTGGCGATCACAAAATGGTAGTCTTCACTGATTAAATGTGCCGTGCTGCAGAGTATCAAATTCCAATGGCATATCATAATGTTTCGAAACATTATGTTCGTGTGCAGTGGTCACAGGCTTGAGTTACTTGATTTTTGTAGTCCTGTTGTGGTTTTTTTTTAACAGCCAAAAAAAAAAAAAAAGTTTGCTATCTATGGACAATGTGCTACTTATGAGTGTTAATCTAAAGCCACCTCAAGCAAGGATTCATTAACGATACTGCACTCAAATTTGGACTCTCGAATACACCAGTATTCACTAGAATCTTTTTCGTTTTCCAAAGTTCGTATATGTTATTGGCTCACGTGTGATAAAGGGAGTCTATGTCGTCATCGGGGAGAGAGAGAGAGAGAGAGAGAAAGTAGAAACAAAGGCGTATAAGTTTTCGTGTCTGAATTTTTTGCCGAGCATCGTGCTACGCTTGCATATGCCTGCCATTACGTCAGTGTTGTGGACAGGCAGTGCGTGCCGTGCGTTCGCGCGTGCAGCGAGAGAATATAAATTTTATACCGCTACCGGGCAGTGGAAGACCACCTGCCCTCGAGGGTAACATGCTGGTCACTCAAGAGTGTACTGTGACCAACCCGCAGCGTGCCACAGCAATATGACGAGCGTGGAACGTAGTGTAAGTTTACCGTTAGTAACCGATTTTCAGAGGTTTACGGTAGAGGTTAAATGAGGTTTAGGGTTAGCGAGAAGCATTCAGAATAACTCAGCCGGTGGGCTCCGATTCGTTAGGCGCGATCAGTTCGGGGTTGGGTTTGCGACTGAAAAAAAATATGAAGAAGCGGGAGGAAAACAAACACGTTTGACCTTTTTTGCAATAAAAATGTGCGCTATATCGTTGCGATCCGACACACTATGCACTTCCGCCATACTGACGACCCGTTCTCCCCTTATATGAAAGCAGACAAACATGCAGTTTTTTCGCAACAAAGCAGTTTTTGGCGGAAAAAGTCGATTTGATCGCCAAAAAACAGCATTTTTTTCCGTGAGAAATTTCTTCTTTTTTTTTTTTTCGCAAAAAAGCGGCAATTTCCTTTTATCGCGGAAACACGTGATAGCGATTTTTTTCGCGTAAAGAGTTTTTCTTCAGAAAAATGGACTTTTTCGCGAAAAAACTGACTTTTTCGCTTTAAAAAAAATATATTAAAAAAATGCCTCTTTTAGAAAAAAAAAACAAAAACCCAGATTTACGCGAAAAAAGTCAGTTTATTCCTGCAGAAAAGATTTTTCCGCGAAAAAAGTAAAAGCAGTTTTTTCGCGAAAGATCATCCGCAAGTTTTTTTCGCGAAAAAACGGACACGGAAAGACTGACGTTTTTTCGCGACAAAAGCCGTTATGTCGCGAAAAATCAATTTTTTTCGCGAAAAGACTGAATTTTGTCTGCTTTCGCCAATCATACCTTTGCGTGGCACACACACACACACACACACACACACACACACACACACACACACACACACACACACACACCGTGACCGACAGCCGCCTGACTGATTACGTAAACTACAATTAAAATCAATAATTCTTACCGTTTTTTATTGGTGTACGCGACGTTTTTCTTTTACATTTACATTTCTTGAGTTCGCTAGAAAACATTTTCCGCATTGTCAACATGGTGCCGTTCACAAAAGCAAGCTGCTTCTCTAGTTGTCTGTAGAGTCGCGTGCTTGTCTGCACACTCTCTGTGGTAACTTCAGCAAGCAAATCCAGCAGATTCAAAACTTTTGTCAGTTCGGCGTTCTGCGCAAGAATAGCGGTACGCATAAAATTGTACTGATTTTGCAAGGTAGCAATGATGCCGTCTCCGAAAGAGGATGGGCTGGAAACAAGTCGACGCAATCTTTCCAAATCGTGTTTGAGATCGCCGTCCCCACGTCTGAGCATGGAAGAAATGTTAGTCATGGCAGCAGTTTGGCTACCAAAATTCTGCCGGATGCCCTTCAGCAAAGATGTTATGTTCAGCAAGGCGCCAGGCATCCGCGAATCGCTCTCAGGCTGTAAACCTGAATCGTCGTAGGTGCCTTGTCCTGGCGAGAAGTTTCCTTGAATCTGTTCCACTTTGCTGGTTACTACACTCGCGGTATCTGCGTACACATTCACGCCCATAGACTGTCCATGGCATACTGCTTTCACAGTATTTCTCGTCAAATCGATTTCATATTCACATTCGTCGTTTTTTGTGGTCGTTCCTTTTCGCTCGGTTGCTTCGATCTGCCCGAGCAGTGTGGACAAAACTGACAGGACTATTAACTGGCGGATCCAAAGAAAACGACGCACATAACTGCCCATATTGTCAACCACTGATGGACTACCAGAAGATCGATGTTTTTGTTTCCCTTTACGTACAGCTCCGGGAAAGCACTTCTTGTCCACACTGACTTCACAGACTGATCCACGTTGCCGCCGGTTGGAATTTTCCGTCGGTTCAGTGCCGTACGTGCTCTGCCGGAAACGGCGCCAGGGCCACACAGACGAAGCTCCGTCGGGACACCGGTCTGCAACGGAGTAGGCAAGTCAAGTGTATGCACTGACTGGAACCTTAGCGAACTTTAGAAGCACTAATGAACTGCGTTTTGTTTCTATCCACTGCATTTGCAAGGGATGAAAATGGACCCAAGTTCTCCACAGCCGGTCCGGTCAGCTCTCGCATTATTTTCATCGAAAGGCTCGTTTCCGGCGGGAACTAGTAGACTAGTAGAAGTAATGTTCAGTGGGATCTTATTGTACTTTGTATTTTGCAAATAAATCTGACCTACATAATGTAAGGCCCTTACGCACGCACACAGTGGGAAGTTTGCCGCAATCTGCGCGCGCCTGCATAAACACAGGGATGTGAAGTGCCGGTGTGGTATGGTTAATAGACCCCCAAGTAATGGTTGATCTTACAGAGCAGAAACATGGAGTCAGGAGAGTACACGGCTGCGGTGTCCTATTTACTGTCAAAAGAATGGCCTGCGTGGATAGACGAAATAGAAAATTCCCACCAGGAAAAGACAGCAAAGAGAAACCGCAGGAAAAAAAATGGCGAAAATGGTCCTCATCAAGGGAGTACTCCACAAACAATGTCGCAGACGAAACATCCTGCAGTGAGGCAGCCATGTCAAATCTGTGATTCCGACCTATTTAAACCGACCTATACAAATCGTTTTTAAACTGTCATATCTTGTAAACCACCTTTTGTTTTCAGTTTTATAATAATTGTTTCTGTTGGCCCCTTTTTATTTTTCCGAAATACATCCCATTGAGATTTTAATCATTTTGTTCTTTCAATAACAAGAATCATTTGTTAATGTGAAATCTGTGATTCCGACCTGTTTACGTCTTTTGTAAATCGCCATCCCTTGTAAACCATGTTTTGTTTTCTGTATTTTAACTAAGTCTTATAATAATTGTTTCTGCTGGCCTCTTAAAGATTTTCTTAGAAAATATTTACCATTGACATTTTATTTTTATTTTTTTCAATACCAAGTATCATTTATGTTTGTAGACATGTTGATAAAAACCAGTAATTAACGATGAAAAAGACTGGAGCGTGAATTATACACGACTCATACACAAAAAAAACAAAAAACTTCGTGTGTGTGTGTGTGTGTGTGTGTGTGTGTGTGTGTGTGTGTGTGTGTGTGTGTTCAAACATCACAGGGAGATCTATAAACAATACCGACATGGGTTAAAACACCTTAAGTAATGAGAAACACCTTTAAGTAACGGGGGGGGGGGGGGGGGGTCTAACAACTGTAGGAGGGGTCCATCAACTTTAAAGGGGCTGGGGGGGGGGGGAGGGGGTTCAAGTACTATGGGGGTTTAACAACTTCATGACACCGGCATTGGGCACTTCCGGTATTTGCCCATTTCATTGTAAATAAAGCTGCCTGAGGACCGCAGTTAGTGTGTGTGTGTGTGTGTGGGGGGGGGGGGATCTTTGTTGATACTGCTAGACAGCCGTAGATAGAAATACGGATGCCCCGGGGCGAGGAAAAACAGACTGCTGTGTCGGCATAAACGTTCCAATGAACACTACGGCTTTTACGCTCAACAACTGTTAAGTGAAATAATTATAGGCCTGCGTAGAAAAGAACTGTACATAGTAACAAGAGATCTCGCAGGAGATGAAAAAAAAAACCCACAAAATTATTTCTGAACGAGTGGAAGAAGGCCTCATAACATTATATTGGACTGGCTTTCAGCCGAACTGGACACTTCCGTCTTGAATACTGCATGGCATTATGTCCGTACTGATTTTGGAAAAAGCTGAAGAAAATTTACATGAACGTGAATGAACATGAACTGATTCAAGAACAATGAAAGACTGAAATCAACATTTTCATACACAAAATCATTAAATTCAGGGTTTGTCTGTCTGCTTGCTTTGCTTGTTGTTACATGCAGTTCTCTTTATTTGAATTCAAGGTTGGTTTGTTTGCTTTCAGTGGTTGTTGTTACATGCAGTTCTCTTTAACTTTTTGCGTGTACTATGTTCGTGTGGTATGTACTAGTAGTTCGTGTGTGTGTCAAGTGAGTTGATGTTATGTATGTAATTCAACTGATTTATGTAACCCTTTCGGGCTGACTTGACTTGACTTGTAACTGACGGCGGTTCAAAACTGAATACGGGGAGCCCGGCGGGGTGGTGGAATGGTAGGGCGTTGGACTTCTAATGCTCGGGTCGTGAGTTCCGCGATCCCGGCTGAGGCCAAATATTTGTGCTGGCTTTTTTTATCGTTGCCCCGTCTTAGATATCACCCTATGTGCTGGAAAAGGACGTTAAACCCCCAAACACCCACTCAAAACTGAATACTAGTATCCACTGATAATTCCCTGGTGTAAGTCAGTCCGGTCTTGAAAGCGTGAGTCGGTAGTCAAGTCGGACACATCTCCATTCTGCGTTGGCTTCTCCTCAGTGTTCACAGCAGAATATGGCTCTATGTGGCCTAGTACTGTCACGGTAGTAGTGACTCAAATAATTTATGCTCAGTCAAGTTTCACAATGGTAGTAAATCAGTGCTAGAATGACAGAATTATCAAAGCCAACTTTGACATCAGAAAAGTACTTTACCTCATGCCAACGTTCATTCAAATCTCAGTATTCGCGCATATCAGTGTCACAGTACACGGAGGTATCGATTTACATGGTCGCGTCTGTCTCCATCTAAGGCTCAGCGAAAAGTGACCGCTACCTGAGCCGTTTTCACTCACCTAACACTAACCACTGGTAACCCTCTGGTGCGTTGTTTTCCCAAACCGCCTCACGGCGGAGAGGTTCCATGTTGGAGCGGTCTATTCTCCAACTGCATCCAAGGCATGTCTTCATTGACAACTAAGGAATTTTCCTGCCTACCTCTCTGTCTATCCCTCACCAGCCCATCCACCTGTCTCTTTCTCTTTAAAATCTCCCGAATTTAGCCGCGCTGTCCTTCCTCTCATCTCTCAGCTGATTTCTATGTTTGGCCCTTTCATCTACATTTCTTCTTTTTAACCCCTCACTCACGTCTGCACTACCAGTGGTTAGGAATAAGTGGTGTTGGGAATATGCTGCGAACTGGTTTATTGCGCCTAGGAGTTGATAAGTTGCAATATTTGCTGCATGTGCGCTTAGTATTTATCTTTGTTTTACCTAGTTGTAATTGTTTTCTACGCTTTCTTTTGTAACCGGGAGTTCGATAAATTAGCATGAAGGTGCAGCGTCTCCTGCATGTCCTAGGTTTATATTGCCCCGTAGATCAGTTTGCATCAGCTGCCCAACGTTACATTGTTTTTTTTTCACGTAGTGCAGACACACTTAGCCGCGAATTAGTCTTTGTGGCTTGCGCGGCGTTAGGCCTCAAAAACTCACTCACTCTCCCATCAGTATGGTCATGCCTTGGCACGGGATGCCTGTTGTCCCCGTTCATCCTCCTCTTGGTCATCGACTGGATCATGAAGACCACCACATCAGGCAGGAACAAGATGGCCACCAGCCCAATACCAGTGTTGTTTCTATTCAGTGACCTGCTGTCGTCGTGGTCGTTGTGTCATGTATGCTGCCCGCGGGCAGATGTATGCAAGTTCTCTGACATCAAGCATGCTGACATAAAGAAAGTACTGGAAACCCTTTCCGCGCCTCTTTGAGCTTGCAAAACCCCAAACACATGAGGTCGTGTTAGCTCGTCTAGCTGGTTGACGTCACAAACTTTTTTGACGTATGCGACGTTCTACATAGGTAAAATGAATTCTTGTACATAACAAAGTCGTTCCCTTTTGACAGAGTTACTTCCCGCAGGCCTGATTGACAAGTGACAGACGATTGCTTACTGATATCGGAGAAGACAAACACTGACCGACTCTCCCCCCCCCCCTCTCTCTCTCCCTCTTAGACGCGCGCTTGTCTGTGTGCATTCCCGCTTTCTACGTCTCCAAATAGAGGAATTCGGAAAGAAAGTGGCGAGACATCCCAAAGAAAAACCAGCATCACGTCAATCAAACACGCGTCATACTTTGGGTCAGTGCGCGTGCGTCTCTTCTTTGATGTTTGTGAGGCGTGTGGTTTGTGGAGGAAATGTGCTCGAGTACAAATTTTCGAGTCAACTGAGGATAACGACTGCAGTGAATTTTTCTCTCTCTCTCTCTCTCTTTTTTTTTTTTTTTTTTTGTTATTTTTTTATGGCACCCCTGACACATTACCTATATAGTAGGAGCGATTTTGAGATTTAAAATGGGTTCATCAGCACTTTCATGAGCTACGGTTTACGTCGAAAGTATAAGAGCGACTACCTCCAAAATTCACTCTGTCCGTATTCATGCTATCTATTTCCAAAAAAATGGAGTGATTTAGATAAATATTACGCCTTTAAACGCCAGAAAGCCAACTTTTCAGAAAAGGGCGATAACTCGCAAATCATGTTTGCAATCGTACACATACGCACACACATCTGCACACACACACACACACACTGACGGCACTCAGTGTGGCGGGGAAGTGCGTTCAAGGGCACCATGCCCGCCAGTAACAATGTCAAGTTGTTATTGTCAGAGTTACACTTGCGTCATATCTGTGCGGAGATGCGAGCGACGTGCGTTTATGCAATAACATGTGCCCTTGAACGTGGAATTTTTAGCCCGTCCTGTGATGTTCTTTTCATAGTAAAAAAAAAAAAAAGGAACGGCCCCGTCCTACAAAGTTGTTTCTCCAAACTTTATTTTATTCTGTGTGTTTTGTTGTTATTGTTGCCGGTTCTCCCCTCTCCAAGTCCTACCAATGACACTAGATCCTCTACGACCTCGACCGATTAGCCACGTATCATTGGCTTGGTTCCCGAGTTAGGAGAGAGAGAGAGAGGGGTCAGTTCCGTGAACTAAACATTTGACGTCAGCCTCAGGCAGGTCGTCATACAGAGAGAGAGAGAGAGAGAGATGACGTCAATTCCGTGAACTAAACATTTGACGTCAGCCTCTTCCAGATTTCATACGAAAATTAATTCAGTCAGGGGGGTCACAAAAGCAACAGGGAAATCACAAGACATGCACAAGCACACAAGCATCATCTGTCATACCACCAATGTGAAGCTGACGTCAAACGCTTAGTTCACCGACAAAATCAGCAAGTATCGTCACTACCTCCGACTGACATTTCACCAGTCCTCTAGATCTTCCAGATTTCATGTGAAAAATAATTCAATCGGAGAAGTCACAAAGCCAACAGGGAAATCACAAGACATAAACAAGCATCCTCAGACGATCTCAGTGCCAGACTACTAACTACTACTTAGACCCATGGCTCCACGTGGAGCATAGGCCATCGACAACCCTTCGCCATCGCACTCTGTTCTGGGTTACTCTTGCCACTCCAGTCCAGTTGATCCCCTGCTTGCATAGCTCTGCCTCAGTGTCCCGCCTCCAACTGTTGCGAGGCCGGCCTCTCTTCCTTTTCCCCTGCGGGTTCCATGTCAAGGCTTGGCTTCCTGAGGGTGTGTCCAATCCAGCCCCACTTCCTCCGCAGGATCTGCTTGGCCAGTTCCCCGCTCGCTCCCATAGCTCTTCGTTTCGGATCTCCTCTGGCAATCGGATGTTGGAGATACGCCTCAGACAGGTGTTGAAAAATGTCTGGATCTTCTGTTGCACCGTCTTCGTTGTCCTCCATGTTTCGCACCCGTAGAGCAGAACTGACTTCACGTTGGAGTTGAAGATGCGAAGTTTGGTTCTTGTGCTGTTATCTTTTGATGCCCAGATATCAGCGCTAGGCGCTGACGTAAAATGTTTAGTTAACGGAATTGACGTCATCTCTCTCTCTCTCTCTCTCTCTCTATGACGACCTGCCTGAGGCTGATGTCAAATGTTTAGTTCACGGAAGTTGGAACTGACGTCTCTCCCCCCCCCCCTCCAGTCACGTGGCTAATCGGTCGAGGTCGTAGAGGATCTAGTGTCATAAGACATTGGTAGGACTTGGAGAGGGGAGAACCGGCAACAACAACAAAACAGACAAAATAAAAGTTTGGAGAAACAACTTTGTAGGAGGGGGCCGTTCCTCCTTGTTTTTCATGTTCAGTTGTATGTTCAGTCAAAAAGTTTTGCTGGATTATAGTTTTACCCATTGAAAAGTTTGTTTCGGAGGCATGTGCTCAGTATGTAGCTGGATAATAAATCAGTATTATTTCCACAGTATAAAGTTCCAGGTCTGATGAAGGACGAAATCTTATGAAATTGAATAATATACAGAGGTAAAACTTTAGCCAGTTGTGGTGAAGATGATGGTGTACGGCTGGTCATACAATACAGTTGTGGTGAAGGTGATGGTGATGGTATGCAGCTGGTCATATGATACAGTTGTGGTGAAGGTGATGGTGTGCAGCTGGTCATATGATACAGTTGTGGTGAAGGTGATGGTGTACAGCTGGTTGTACGATACAGTTGTGGTGAACGTGATAGTGTACAGCTGGTCGTACGATGAAGTTGTGGTGAAGGTGACAGTGTATGGCTGGTCCTGCGATAGTCATGGTAAAGGTGATGGTGTACAGCTGGTCCTGCGCCATACAGTTGTGGTGAAGGGGATGGTGTACAGCTGGTCGTATGATACAGTTGTGGTGAAGGTGATGGTGTACAGCTGGTCATATGATACAGTCAATAGTTGTGTTTAAGATGATGGTGTAGGGCTGGTCGTACGATACAGTTGTGGTTAAAATGATGGTGTGGGGCTGTTCCTGCGATCCACTTGTGGTAAGGATGATAGTGTATGGTTGATCTTGTGATACAGTGGATGTGCTGACTGGATGCACACGGTACTTTTGGTGTCACTTGGTGGCTTGCTCCTCCTTCTGTCACAAATGGTGGCCACTGGTGGTGATCTCTGCAGTTCGTCTCTTTTACCAATTAAAGGAATCAATCTGGAAATAAACAAATCAGCACTTTGTAAATGTATTCTAATAATAATAATAATTTTATTTTTAAAGCGCATATTCATATAAGATTACATACTGTAAGCGCTAACAAAAATTTAACAGACAATAAAAACAGAATAAAGCAATAAACAAGAAATACCCCAGAATGACAAAAACTGGAAAAAGAACAGAGTAGCTTTAGTTTCACCAGTCAGAGCAGGTCATGATATAATCAAACATTTTCTTATGACCTGCTCTGACTGGTGAAACTAAAGCTACTCTGCAGAAATAAGTAAATAAGGATAAAACACTAATACATGTAATTTCAAATGATAAAGCCTGAAATTAAACAAGAGAAAAATTGAAAATCAAACTTACAACAGCACAAAATAACCCAGCTGTCTCTCCCACATTGTCCACTGAAGTTCAGGGGAATGTGCATTTTCTTAGCTTGTCATTATAGTGGCCACAGTAGTGATGATGTACAGCTGGTCCTGTGATACAGTTGTTGTGAAGATGATTCTGTATGGCTGGCCCTACGATACAGTTTGGGTGAAGGTGATGGTGTACCGCTGGTCTTGCGATACAGCTGTGGTGACGGTGATGGTGTACAGCTGGTCCTGCGATTCAGTTGTGTTGAAGATGTTGCTGTACGGCTGGTCCTGCAATCAACTTATTGTGAAGGTGATAATGTACAGCTGATCCTGCAACATGGTTGTTGTGAAGATGATTCTGTATGGCTGGTCCTACGATACAGTTTTGGTGAAGGTGATGGCGTACGGCTGGTCTTGCGCTACAGCTGTGGTAAAAGTGATGGTGTACAGCTGGTCCTGCAGTTCAGTTGTGTTGAAGATGCTGCTGTATGGCTGGTCCTGCAATCAAGTTGTTGTGAAGGTGATGATGTTCAGCTGGTCCTGTGACAAAGTTATGGTGATGGTGTTGGTGTATGGCTTGTCCTGTGATACAGTTGTGGTGAAGGTGATGATGTACAGCTAGTTCTGTGATACAGTTGTGGTGAAGGAGGTGGTGTATGGCTGGTCCTGCGATACAGTTGTGGTGAAGGTGGTGGTGTATGACTGGTCCTGCCATACAGTTGTGGTGAAGGTGATGGTGTGCGGCTGGTCCTGCAAGACAGTTGTGGTGAAGGTGATGGTGTCCAGCTGGTCCTGCGATACAATTGCGGTGAAGGTGATTCTGTACAGCTGGTCTTGTGATACAGTTGTGGTGAAGGTGATGATGTACAGCTGGTCCTGCAATACGGTTGTTGTGAAGGCAATTCTCTACAGCTTGTCCTGTGACACAGTTGTGGTGATGAAGGTGATGGTGTACGGCTGGTCCTGCAATTCAGTTGTGGTGAAGGTGATGGTGTATGGCTGGTCCTGTAATTCAGTTGTGTTGAAGATGATGCTCTACGGCTGTTCCTGCAATGAAGTTGTTGTGAAGGTGATGATGTAATTGCTGGTCCTGTGGTCTGATGATACTGGGTGAGGTAATGGTGTACAGCTGATCCTGCGATACAATTGTGGAGAAGGTGATTCTGTATGGCTGGTCCTGTGACACAGTTGTAGTGAAGGTGATTCTCTAATGGCTGGTCCTGTGATACAGTTGTGGCGGAGGTGATGCCGTATGGCTGGTCCTGCATTACAGATGTGGTGAAGGTGTACAGCTGGTCTTGCAATACAGTTGTGGCTTACTGTGGTCTCACAGGGAACAAAGAGATGGACAGACTCGCCAAGTCAGGCAGCAGAAAAGAGAAACCACAGCAGCCAGTCTCCTACAGTAAAGCCAAAACTTTGGTCAAACGCCACTACAAGACAATCTGGATGGCTTAACAGAATCCCCCATCTGATGACCATGCAGATGCCACAGCTCTGGTGTCACCAACAGACCACCATTTTCCGCTTACAAACTGGACACTGCAGACTGTGCGCCCACCTGTACCAGCTTGGGCTGACACATTCACCAGACTGCCAAAGCGAAAGCCCCTCGGACTACGAAGCACATTCTGCAGTCCTGCCCCCTTTTCAAAGAAGCAAGGACACAGCTTTGGCTGAATGGCTAGAGAAGTGCTAACAGAGGAAGAGTCAAGTACAAGGAACACAAACGAAGAAGAAGAAGGTACAGCTGGTCCTGCAATACAGTTGCGTTGAAGGTGATGGTGATGGTGTATGGCTGGTCCTAGGATCCAGTTTTCATGATGGTGATGTGGTACAGTTGATCCCGTGTGAAGGTGTTGTGGTAGAACTGTTCCCACAATACAGTTGTGGTGAAGGTGATGATGTATAGCTGGTCCTGCAATACAGGTGAGATGAAGGTGATGTGGTACTGCTGATCCTGTGTTACAGTTGTGGCAAGGGTGATAGGGTATAGCTGGTCCTGCGATATGGTTGTGTTGAAGGTGATGAGAAATGGCTGGTCCTGCGATCCAGTTGTGGCAAGGGTGATGGGGTATAGCTAGTCCTGCGATACGGTTGTGTTGAAGGTGATGAGAAATGGCTGGTCCTGCGATCCAGTTGTGGGAAGGGTGATGGGGTAAATCTGGTCCTGCGATACGGTTGTGCTGAAGGTGATGAGAAATGGCTGGTCCTGCGATCCAGTTGTGGCAAAGGTGATGGGGTATAGCTGGTCCTGTGATACGGTTGTGTTGAAGGTGATGAGAAAAGGCTGGTCCTGCGATCCAGTTGTGGCAAGGGTGATGGGGCATAGCTGGTCCTGCGATATGGTTGTGTTGAGGGTCATGAGAAATGGCTGGTCCTGCGATCCAGTTGTGGGAAGGGTGATGGGGTATAGCTGGTCCTGTGATACAGTTGTTGTGAAGGTGATGAGAAATGGCTGGTCCTGCGATCCAGTTGTGGCAAGGGTGATGGGGTATAGCTGGTCCTGTGATACAGTTGTTGTGAAGGTGATGAGAAATGGCTGGTCCTGCGATCCAGTTGTGGCAAGGGTGATGGGGTATAGCTGGTCCTGTGATACAGTTGTTGTGAAGGTGACATACAGCTGGTCCTGCAAAATAGTTGTGGTGAAGGTGGTGTACGGCTGGTCCACCGATCCAATTGTTGTGAAGGTGATGATGTATGGCTGACCCTGTGATACAGTTGTTGTAAAGGCCCCGTTGTATGGCTGTATTACTGCCATACTGTTGTATTACTGCTGGTCCTGAGGTACAGTTGTTGTGATGTGGTACTGCTGGTCCTGTGATACAGTTGTTTTGGAGGTGAAGTTGAACAGGTGGTCCTGCAATACAGTCGTGGTGAAGGTGGTGGTGTACAGCTGGTCCTGCAATTCAGCTGTGCCTTCACAACTGCTGCACTGACTGCGTGGTACCTGGTCCTGCTACTGGTTAGCTGTCTGGATGGACGTGGTGCTTGTGATGTCACATAGCTTGCTCCTTCTGCCATCACAACTGATAGGGATCTCTGCAGCCGATGTCATTTACCAAAGAGATCTGGAAACAGAACAAAACAAAAACAAAACAAAAATTATGTAATCAGCACTTTGTTAATGTATTCTAAGATCCAGTGACAACAAAAATTTGATAAGGCATGAATGAATGATCAAGCAAGTATTGAGTTTCAGGACCCAGGAAGCTTATCCTTGACTGCTTCAGTTGTGCTACACAAGTCTCATTATATGTAGCATCTATTTTATTTCTTAGCTTGACTTCCACTGAAAAGTTACAATGAAGACAAAACACTAACAATCTCACAATGATAAGGCCAAATAAAAAATAGTTGTGGTTAGGGTAACATGATAAGAAAAAAATCCTTTGTCACTAAAATATTAATATTTAAAATTTCAGCTTGAAATAAACACTCAAAAGCCCAGTTCAACCTCTTTCTTTGTTTTCCTTTGATCTTTGCCATGTTATGTTCTTTTTCAACTTTTTCATTCTTCCCAGTCAAGTCATATTATTCAGAACAAGTTCTGTAGATTCTCTCTCTCTCAATAAGATATTAAAGATTCAGTCTGTAGCCATCTTAAAATATATATCTTCATGAACTGTCACACATATATTGTGGAAGGGCACTGATATGATTGCAGCAATGTGAAACACCCAGATAAGAATACACAACACCTTTGAATTATTTCAACCAATATCCCTTGAAAGTTCTTGTTTGTTTCATTAAGGTTTCACAACTCTGCTCTTCAGTAATGTCCAAGATAGTCATATCGGGAGAAGCAAAACAAAAGTTCTTGTTTGGTTCAATAAGTTTTCACAACTCTGCTCTTCAGTATTAAATGTCCAAGATAGTCATATGGGGAGAAGAAAGACACTACGATTCCCTATTGTTATGTTTAGGATGGCTGAACAGTGGTGGCTGCAGTGTTTTGGTAAGAAGAGTCGCGTCCCTTGTTTAAAAAAAACGCCCACTTGGGGTCCCCGCACGCTCAGGGGTACTGCGACGGAACAGGCTGTCAGCCTTTTTTTTTTTAAATACCCAGGCAAAAAAGTTAAGGTGGGGGGGGGGGGGGTTGGGTCAGCATAGGGTCGGTCGGGTGACCCTAAAAACAACTATTTTTTTATTTGGCCTAAAAGCTGAAGAGGAAAGAGGAAGCTGAAATTACACAAGAGGAAACTCAACAAAATCAAACTCACAACTGAAAAAAATTAGCCCCGCTGTCTCTCAGCTTTCACGGCTGGTCCTGCAATACTGTTGTGGTGAAGGAGATGGTGTGCAGCTGGTCGTGCGATACAGTTGTGATGAATACAATGATGGACGGGTGGCCTTGGGATACAGTTGTTGTGAAGGCGATGATGTACGGCTGTTCCTGCAATACAGTTGTGGTGAAGGTGATGTGGAACAGCTGGTCCTGTGATACAGTTGTGGTGAAGGGGATCTAGCATGGCTGATCCTGTGGTACAGTAGTGGTGAGAAGTGATGTGGAACTGCTGGTCCAGTAATACAGTTATGGCGAAGGTGATGGTGCACAGCTGGTCCTGTGATAAAGTTGTGGTAAAGGTACTAGTGTACAGCTGGTCCTGCAATACAGTCGTGAAGATGGTGTATGGCTGGTGCTGCGATACAGTTCTGGTGAAAGTGATAAATGTATGGCTGGTCCTGTGATATGGTTGTGATGAACTTTGTGTGGTACAGTGGGTTAGCCTGCTGTCAGGAAGTGAAGACAATACTTTAGCTCTGCCTCGACAACTGCTGTACTGACTGCATGGTACCTGCATGGTCCTGCTACCGGTGCGGTGACTGGATGGACATGGTACTTGTGATGTTACATGGTGACTTTTTCCTTCTGTTATCACAGCTGGTGGGGATCACTGTAGCTAATGTCATTTACAAAAGAGATCAATCTGCAAATAAATAAAAATTCTGTAATCAGCAATTCGTTAATGTATTCTAAGACCCAGTGACAACAAAAAGTGGATAAGGTATGCATGAATAATCAAGCAAGTATTAAAGAGTTTCAATTACGGCACAGGCAGCGGTCCTTGACTGCTGAGTTGCGCAACCAAAGTCTCTTTTCATTCTTTTACCATGACTTCCACTGAACAGTTAAAATGAAGATAAAACACAACAAAAATCGCAATCATAAAATCTGATTTAAAGGAAAATCAAACTCACACCTGAAGAGAATAACCCAGCTGTCTATCCCACTTGTATGGCTGCTCTTGCGATACACTTGTGGTGATGATGTACATCTGGCCCTGATATTCAACTGTGGTGAAGGTGACGTACAGCTGGGCCCGCAATACACTTGTGGTGAAGGTGATGGTGTGCGGTTGGACCTGCAATACGGCTTGTGGTGATGATGTACGGCTGGTCCTGAGCTTCAGTTGTGGTGAAGGGGATCTAGTACGGCTGGTCCTGCAGTACAGTTGAAGTGAGAACTGATGTGGAACTGCTGGTGCTGCAATACAGTTGGGCTAACGTGATGGTGTACAGCAGGTCCTGTGATACAGCTGTAGTGAAGGTGCTGGTGCCTGGAAGTGAAGGCGATCTTGTAGGTCTGCCTCTACAACTGCTGCTCTGACTGCATGGTACCTGGTCCTGCTGCCTGTGCGCTGACTGGATGGACATGGTACTCTGTAGTTGGTGAGAGATCAATCTGGAAATAAACAAAAATTATATAATCAGCACTTTGTTAACATATTCTAAAATCCAGTGACAACAAAACTTTGATAAGAAATGAATGGATAATCAAGCAAGTATTAAAGAGTTTCAATAAGGGCACAGGAAGCATGTCCTTGACTGCTTAGTTGTGCTACGGAAGTCTCATTACATGTAACATTTTCTTTGTTAGCTTGACTCCACTGAAGAGCATATTTAAAGCATATTTGTAATGGAAAAAAATTTCAGACAAGATATCTTTGGGTTTCACGATCCTGCCTGTCAATCTTTCAGTTTTGTCATTCTGGGATATTCCTTGTTACTGCTTAATGTCTCATTTCTTTTTCTGTTTTTTTTTTTTTTTGTCTGTTTAATTTTCATTAGCACTTAGAGCATGTAATTTTATATGAATATGCGCTTTAAAAATAAAATTATTATTATTATTATTATTATTAAAAGTAAAAAAAAGATAAAAATTAAAAATTCACAATGATAAAAGATGATATTAAAGAAAAGGAAAATAAAAAAATCAAACTCACAACTAAAGAAAATAATCCAGCTGTCTCTCCAACTTGCACAGCTGGCACGGTGATACAGTTGTGGTGAAGCTGTTGGTGTACAGGTGGTTCTGAGATTCAGCTGTGGTGAAGGTTATCTGATACAGCTGGTCCTGTGTTATAGTTGTGGTGAAGTTGACAGGGTACAGCTGGCACTGTGATATAGTTGTGGTGAAGCTGCAGGTGTACAGCTGGTTCTGAGATTCAGCTATGGTGAAGGTTATCTGGTACAACTGGTCCTGCGTTACAGCTGTGGTGAAGGTGATGTTGTACAGGTGGTCCTGCGATACAGTTGTGGGGAAGGTGCTGGTGTACAGCTGGTCATGCGATACAGTTCTGGTAAAGGTAATGTGGTACGGCTGGTCCTGCTGTACAGGAGTGGTGAAGGTGATGCTCTACAGGTGGTCCTGCGATACAGTTGTGGGGAAGGTGCTGGTGTACGGCTGGTTGTGCCATGCAGGAGTGGTGAAGGTGATGATGTATGGCTGGTCCTGCGATACAGATGTGATGAAGGTTTTGTGGTACAGTGGGTTAGCTTGCTGACTGGAAATGAGACGATCTTGTAGGTCTGCCTCTACAACTGCTGTACTGACTGCGTGGCACCTGGTCCTGCTACTGGTGCACTGACTGGAGGGACATGGTACATGTGATGTCACATGGTGGCTTGCTCCTTCTGCCATCACAACTAGTGGGGATCTCTGTAGCTGGTGTCATTTACCAAAGAGATCAATCTGGAAATAAACAAAAATTATGTTATCAGCACTTTGTTCATATGTATTCTAAGATCGAGTGAAAAAAATTTGACACGTATGAATGAATAATCAAGGAAGTAATAAAGAAGGAAACGGTAATGACTGCGAAGTGGTTACAAGTTAAGCAAATAAAAGCGACATAAAAGGGACAGAAACCACTTAACTTTCACAAAGGACAGCACGGGTCAACGTTTCGGCTTTCGCCTTCCTCAGGACACAAACAAATGGGACATAACTTCAACAAACAACCAAAAGGTAACTCTGCAGACGTACTGACATACACGGCGCGGGAAAAAAAACCCCAAAAAACGGTGGTCGAGAAAAGGACCAGAAAACAATAGTAAAAATATCACAACACCCATCCTTTGGTGACAGAAGACCATGGACTGTGTGTGAAAAAAAAAAGTGGGGCAGAAAAGATGAGAAAAGAATAGTAAAAAATAGCAGACATCAAAACACCTATCCGTGGACTGTGTGTGAAAAAAGTTCAGAGGGTTATGTTACGGCTTTTCGTTCAAACCATGCCGTGCATAAGCCACAGGCCAGTTACTGTCACATTTAAGATGGAGTGGCCTGCAGAGTTGAAATGCATGGCAACGGGTTTCATTCTGTTGTGTCTGGTGTCGGCGATATGTTCTGCAAAGCATGTTGCCAGGCTACGTCCAGTTTTGAATGTAACTGTGAAGATCCGTGGTCCATGTGCCTCCCATCCGATGAGTGCTCCTTGCGCTGTCTTTGACAATATCAGGGCCACTCCCTGGGTGTGCGGTGCATTGCCTTCCTCGTGCCCCGAGAACAGCAGCAACTCTCCTGTGGCAAGTCTCCTCTGTCCGGAACCTGTCCATCTTGACTCGCTGATTCCTAGGATGGCCAGGTTGTTGTTCATCATCTCGGCGGCCACTTGTGCAGCTTTGCTGGCTTCAAACATGGTCCGGATGTTCCATGTCCCGATGGTGATAGTGGTCCTGGTTGAGATGATGGTCGTCGGCTCGGTGGTTTCCGGACGTGTCCGGCTTTTGCCATCGGGCTTCATACTATCTCCAGCTGGAGATCCCTCCTCTCCCAGGGCCGAAAGATCCCTTAGAATTCTTGTTGGCGTTTCTGTAACAAGACTATTTTTTATGGGACCGGGTTGTTAGCCCCATGCCTAACCCCCAACCTGGAGGACCAGTGGGCCGCGCTTTGTCAGGTCTCTATCCTTTGACCGGCTTGGGTGGCCCTACCAGGAGAATAAAGTCCCGCCGGCATAGCTCTCCGGGTCACCGAGACATGCAAGCCCCACAACCACGTCAAGATGGCGATCCACTAGGGGAGGCTAACCTGAACACAATACAAATCTGACAGAAGTGCGCAAGAAATGGTGATGTCAAATATCAAACTCACCCCGTCCAGCAGCAGCACAAGGTGCAGTCCAGCACTGTAGCCCATCTCCAGGGGTGCTCCAGTGGTGAAGGCCCATCTCCAAGGGTACCCCAGCAGCGTAGCCCACCTCCAGGGGTTCTCCAGTGGTGAAGGGCCCATCCCAAGGGTACCCCAGCAGCGTAGCCCACCTCCAGGGGTACTCCAGTTCTGAAAAGCCCATCCCAGGGTACCCCAGCATCGTAGCCCACCTCCAGGGGTACTCCAATGGTGTAGCCCCTCTCAGGCTCCTGAATCACAAACAGACTTTGGCTTACCGACAACAGCCAAGGGGAGGGGTAGTATTTTCTGCACAGCTCATCTGATTTTTTTTTTTTTGGGGGGGGGGGGGGAGGTGGAGGGATGGAGGGGGGGGGGTGCGGGTATCTTTATAAAAACTGTTTATGTACAGCCCATTTGACTTTGGTTTACCAGGTGATGTCCATCAGCATGGCCCATCTCTCATCCAAAGGAGCAAATCCTGCACGGAGTGAAAGAAACTCATAGTTACACACTTACCCCTCAGAGGTCTCCTCTTTTCATTTTCATGTTGTCCGTCCACAGTGGCCCATCCCTCAGTCCAGTGGTTGTCAAGGCTGCAGACCACATCCTACAGAAACGAAGCAGCAAGATGCAGTCAGAACTTAGAACACGAGAGTTAACACTGAATTTGTTTTTTTATTACAGCTTTCAAGGCTTTCCATGGACCTTAACAGTCACAGCGACTCTCTTACTAAAAGCTTATGACAACACTCATACTGTTCTGAAAGGATGCAAAAGTGTGTAACTTCAAAATTTAAATACTATGCAGAGAAAAGGAAATCACCATTATACTCACCCCTCAGAAGACCCCTCTTTTCATCTTCTGTGACATCCATCTGGTGGTCCATCCCTCAGTCCTGTGGTTGTCCAGGCCGCAGTTCCACATCCTACAGTAACAAAGCAGCACAATGCAATCAAAGCCTCGAACCCAAGATTAAACAATTTATATTTCACAACTATCAGCCTGGCCAATAACAAAAGTTTGATTATGAAAAAACACACACTAACCGCATGAAGACAAAGGAAATCACAGTTAAACTCACCCCTCAGAGGACCCCTCTTTTCGTTTTTTGTGGCATCCGTCCCTCCAGCATCCATCCCTCAGTCCAATGGTCATGAAGGTTGCAGTCCCACATCCTACAGAAACAAAGAAGCAAAATGCTGAAACGTCTTAGAACACATTTAGATTTTACAACTGTCAGTGCTTTCCGTGGACCTTGAACTATGGTTACTCTGAAAGAAAGTGGGAGCACCTAGCATTTGCATTAGAACATGTACATGGACCCTGAAGGCAACTGTAATATCCTACAATTAGCAAAAGCAGTTCACTGTTAAAAAAACAAAGGCAAACAAAACTGTGAACACTAAAGGCATGGAGTGTTCAAACAGCTTGGCCAATGAGAAAAGGAAATTTCAGTCATGCACTCACCCTTCAGAGGCTGCCTCTTTCCATTTTCATCATCCCTCTAGTGGTCTGACCCTCAGTCAAGTGGTCATCCAGGCTGCAGTCCCACATCCTACAGAAAAAAGAAAGCAGCAAGATACAGTCAGAACTGAGAACACGAATTACTTATGACAGTGTTTAATATTTCTCAATGGCCCATAACCACACAGTGAAGGCTGCTCTCTTAGATGAAAAATATTGGGAGTTCATGTACCTAGCTGTTGCTTTTGTCATGCAAAGTATGCTGAAATTACTCTCCCAATACAATTCCTTTTTTTTAAAACTTGAAAAAAACAAACAAACAAAAAAACCCCAATATACCTTGTCAGTACAATTAAAATAAGCACAGGGAGTGTCAGAACATATTGGTTGATGAGAAGTTTGAAGTTTGTGACAAACACAAATTATGTTAAGAGGAAAGGAAATCACAGTTACACACTCACCCCTCAGATGTCTCCTCTCCTCTACATTCTTGCGCTGACATGTCTACACGTCATGAAGTCCATCCCTCAGTCCAGTGGTCATCCAGGCCGCAGTCCCAAGTGCTACAGAAACAATTAAAGCAGCAAGATGTAAACAGAGCTGAAAATACAACTGCAATTAATACTGAAATTTTACAACAGTTTTTATTATTTGCCAAGAAAGGAAATAATATTTACCATCCACCATTGCATCCCAAACTGGGCTTGGCAGAAGCCTCCCGAGGTCCATCTTCTTCCTTGCTGTACCCTACCTAACCTTGTGGACTTTCTGCCAAGTATGCTGCTATTTGCACAACACATTTCCCTGCTAATCATGGAACAATGTGCACTGATGTCGCCCAGAAAACATGCCAAGCAGCCATGCACTTAAGTTTGGGGGCACAACCTAATTCACAACACGAAGCAGGTGACACATGCAACCCGACAGACTGTGTACAAGCCAAATACATGCCATATGGAACAAGCAGGACCAAAACTATGGCTGTCCCAAAGCCACTCCAACGACCTAAATTTCAACTTTAATGAAACTGTTTATGTAGTTTTGTTACATTACCTAGTAAAATATAACAAAACTACATAAAGCAGATAAAAGCGACATAAAAGGGACAGAAACCACTGAAGAAACGGTGGGCGAGAAAAGGACCAGAAAACAATAGTAAAAATATCACAACACCCATCCTTTGGTGACAGAAGACCATGGACTGTGTGTGAAGTGGGCAGAAAAGAACAGAAAGAGATAGTAAAAATATAGCAGACATCCTTTGGCGACACAAGACCATGGACTGTGTGTGAAAAAAGTTCAGAGGGTTATGTCCCATCTCCCTTAGAACACCTGTTTCGGCAAGTTTCGCTGTGGTGTGTGTGTGTGTGTGTGTGTGTGTGTGTGTGTGTGTGGCGCACTGAGCGCTCTCTTGGGCAGATTTTCTGCACCATATAAGAACTATTTATTATTATTATTATTATCATGTTACGGCTTTTCGTTCAAACCACCCGGGGCCTGGCTTCCCAGGTTTGTTTTTTTGTTTGTTGAAGTTATGTCCCATTTGTTTGTGTCCTGAGGAAGGCGAAAGCCGAAACGTTGACCCATGTCGTCCTCTGTGAAAGTTAAGTGGTTTCTGTCCCTTTCATGTCACTTTTATTTGCTTAACTTGTAACCACTTCACAGTCATTACCGTTTCCTTTTCTACATAGAGCAGATTACCAATTTTACACAAGTGCCTGAACTAAGGCCAAAAACAAGGCACAGCACAGTCTGTCCCATGCACACCAGCATGAGGTTGATGGTCACCTGGGTGCTTTCTCTTACAACGCCTGCTAGTTTTAAGTTAGACCCTACCAGCCTGAATACAATTAGCCTACAATTTTGCCATGCAGTAATGCAGATGAGGAAAACAGCATATCCCGAAAGGCACATATGCTGCTAATTTGATACCACCGGTTTGTGGTGGAAAAGGACGTTAAACCCCCAGACACTCACCCACCTCTTACGCGCAGGTAAGCGGAGACTGGAGGCCATAGCCTGGGATCCACCTACAGCCCTGAACAGAGAACGGACTTTGGGGTGGCGCCACAAAGTCTCCCCCCCCCCCGCCCCCTAAGTGCCAAGGCGCAGAGGCCCCATGACAAGAGTCATGGTACTACTGGCATAAGAAGAGCGCTCCTAATACCGGACACTCGAGGGCCACGTCCTCGGACTGCTCGTGCCGGGCGGTCCCTGACAGACTGCAAAGTTTCACCCTGCAACAAAACAAAACACGCTTGGTGTGTAAGCATATGAAACATGAATATATCAGTGTTGACCAGCACTGCTCCAACTGCCTCTGAAACAAAAAAGCATCACAGAAACACATTGCTAACACAGCACATACCACTTTGACGCATAACCAGGGGCGTAGGAACCACGGGGGACTTGGGGGCCCAGGCCCCTGTTCGATTTTTGGAAGGGGGGCCTGAATATCTTTGGGGCACCCCCCCCCCCCTTGCTTTTGATAAGAGGAGAGGGGGCCCACCAGTGGTGTGACCCTGTGCTCTGCTGTCGCAGGACACAATCCTTTTTTTTTTTTTTTGCTGCCCCAACTCTTTGTCAGCTCCAGTGGTGTTCCTCCCAGGTCATGGGTGGAATCCATGGAGGACTCAGAAACTGGGACAATTTTTATTATGCGTGATGATGGAGATGAGGATGATAGCAAGATGATGCTATGGAGGTCCATTTAGTTTGGGACTGCGGGACAGGGCCGCATTCCACGCTTCCTGTCATAAATATCCCGGCATTAACCAGCCCCGGGAACTGCGGTACCTGCGGTGCCGGCCGTGTGATCATCCACATCATAAGACGTGTCATACCAAGGGAAGCACCCCCAAAACTGCAACCGTGAAGTGGGTGAAACTCGGCTGTGTGGCAACAGCCTTCCCACTGGGCCCATAGCACACCCGCTCTGGGTAGGAGCCGACCTAGGAATGAAAAATCCCGCTTGCCTCGGCTGGGACTTGAACCCGGGTCTCCCGGTCCATGATCAAAAGTGCTAACCACTACACTACGGGGGCCGGTAGGACACAATCCTTGGCAGTCAACACACACACACACACACACACACACACACACACACACCCCGGCCGTATGGCTCACCTGACTTAGTGGGCCCCCCTTCCTCTCAGCAATGATCTTCCTACGCGCCTGTAATAACCTCAGTGTTTTCCTAACAAACATTCAAAGTGCAAACTCTCATTGACAGTTTAATGAATTAGACGTCTAGACCAAGTGACAGTGTTTCATTCCCTTCTTTGAAAATGGGTCGCGACTGCATGTGCAAAATGCATGTCTTTCTCAAAAGACACTCGAATAACCTCTCATTCCTGATGAGTTCTGGTGGGGTATGGTACGGTATGGCATTTACTTACCAACGTGATGTACAATAAATCATCTTTTCCAAGCTCAGAGAGTGATGCGCGCTGCTTACAAGTGAACGACACGCACAGTATCAATAAGACAAGTGCAAAAATATGGATGTCATTCTTTGGGCCAATGCCATAAAGGTAAGATTCAAACTGTATGCAGCCTCAAATGAGGGTGATGAACACTGAGCATCAGTTACGCAGCTCAATGGTTTGGTGTGAAGCGCCGGTATTCTTCTGCTGAAAGACTGGAAAAAAAGGTGCTGTGTGTCTTTTGCACTATACCGTGCCGACTTCCCCCCCCCCCCCCCTCTCAGAGTTTTTCCTCCTACCATGATCGTGTGTGTAAGAGAGAGAGAGAGAGAGAGTGAGAGAGCCGGAGACAGAGACAGAGAGAGAGACTGTGTGAGTATGAACGTCGCCATGATTTCGGGCCTCTCAGCCGGTTTTGCCTCTGACAATGGCGGTCGGACTCAGTGACTGACTGGTGACACCGACGGCCCGGCGGTGAGCTGGTTGATTCAGTTCGCGATCAAAATAATTATTCGTCTTTGATCATTGGAAAACCTAAATAAATACCTGACAGGCGCGTAGGAAGATGCTGAGAGGAAGGGGGGGGGCCCACTAAATCGGGTGACTGAGCCAAACGGCCGGGGTAATGAGGGGGGGGGGGGGAGGTTTGTGTGTGTGTGTGGTGTGTGTGTCTATGTGTGACGGTGTACGTGCGTGCGTGTGTGCGTGTGTTGACTGCCAAGGATTGTGTCCGGCCCGCAGGCTACGACAGCAGAGCAGCCGGGAGGGCCCCACCACTGGTGGGCCCCCTCTCCTCTTATCAAAAGCAAGGGGGGGCCCAAAGATATTCGGGCCCCCCTTCCAAAAATCGAACGGGGGCCTGGGCCGGCCCCCAGGGCCCCCGTGGTTCCTACGCCCGGGCCCGATACATCCCCATCCCTGCCCAGACACACCATGCAGTTAATGCAATAGTCTATTAATCGCAGTTAGGCCTAATTTCCCGGGGTTGCTGCTATTCACAGTTTCATATTTTAAAACCAATCGGTACACCGCACTAAACACAACATACCTGCTAAATGCCTACTACAGCCTCCGCTCCCACGCCGAGGAATTCATCATCACTACTGAGCTTGTTTTACGTCCTATGGCTATTAGCTTGTTTTACGTCCTATGGCTTTTAGCCCTTAAGGACAAGTTGTTCCTGGCTCGTGTCTTTGGCTGCTTGGCTGGGCGAGTGTCTCTGGGGTGGATGAGGGCTGTTTTGCTTTGCTCTGGGCGACGTCAGAGTCTCACAGTACACTTTTTCGACGGGTCAGTTTACACTGGGGTTCGGGGACCGCTCCAAAACTAGCCCGGCCGCAGGGGTGGGAGGAATGTTCAATGGAAAATCATGTACTTCTGAAACTGAGCCAAGACGGTACGGAACAGTTCAAAACAAATGAAAGATTTCAACTATTAATCAAGGTAATTATAACCTGGCAGGGTTTCATTGAGTTTTAGACTGATCATGATCAGGATAGTTGTAACTGACATTGAAGCTTGAGGACATACACCCCTTTCTGGTATTGGTATGCCCCCTAAGCCACAGACCTAAAGGGTCCACTGACCCCCAGTTCAAAATTTTAGGGGGTCTTTGTACCTCCACTTTCAATTTTTAAAGGGTCAGAATCATTTCTCAAGTTTTTAGTGCATGGAATTATGAATTCAGTAAATACTGCTGCTACGTCTGAACTGATCGTAGCTGT
The DNA here is from genome assembly GCA_018292915.2 of Batillaria attramentaria. Lineage (NCBI taxonomy): Eukaryota > Metazoa > Mollusca > Gastropoda > Batillariidae > Batillaria > Batillaria attramentaria. The sequence continues at coordinate 1,893,639 of JACVVK020000046.1, read as the reverse complement.
GCGACGCCGAAGTGCACCCGCTGCCGGGCGAGGGCTCGAGCCCCTCCACAACTTTTCCACTGACGAAAAAGTCCATAGTCTTTTGAACTTTCACTTTTTTCGGTGGCATGATTCGTCACAGAGAAAGCGAATCCGATCGGTAATAAGAGCACTGACTCTAAAATCTTTCGTCCATAGTTTCGAGCGCAGAAGCGGAAAAAGATGGGGCACGTTCACTACGCGAGAGTGGCTGTAGTAGCCGCCGATCTGCAGCAGTAGACAGCTAACGCCTGCGAGCGTTCAACAGAACTAAAAACAGAACCGAACTGAACGCGGCCAAGGCAAGGGAGAACACTATTGTATGTCCTGCGTACGTCACAGGCCCGGCGCCCTGGGGTGAATGAACTTTGCCGTGATTTACGCACGTGTTGTTCAGTATTGTTCGCCACTGAGACAGCCTCGTGTCGGACGTGACTGGTGACCTACCCACGCTAACAATCTCGTATTTTTTTCAACGGCGGACTTTAAGAATTGTTGCTTTGAGTTGTGCACACAGGCGGTGCAGTGGCGACCCTGTCAATGAGTTAGCGGACGGACCCCGGAAAACAGGGTTGGTGCAGTGGGTGGGCCAGTGTTTGCTAGAACACATCAGTACATTATCAGTACATTAATGCAGTTGTTGTTTTTTTAAAGTCAAGAGTTATCGCGGTTTCAGTTCAGTGAGGGTGGGGTAACACTGAAAGATGGCTCTAACAAAATCTAACGACATTAAGTTGCCAGAAGATTTTTTTTTTTTAACATTACGTTTCAAAAGCAAGCCTGAAGCGGTGCGCTAACACGCAGGGTCCCCTTGGTCCGTCAGCCGGTGTTGCCGCTCAAACAACCTCGCTCGAATGGCCCGCGCTGGATTGGGGGGGGGGGGGGGAGGGGGCGGGGGGTCGGCACATAACCCCAGTCACGTGGCTAAGAGGTCGAGGTCGTAGTACATGTACCAAACTACAGTATACGCCGGTTATAAGAAACTCGAGGGGGGGAAATTTTTCGGTTTCTTATATCCGAGTTTTCTTAAATCTGAAAGTCGGATATAAGAAAGTATTTTCAAAAATATTTCTTATAACCGAGTTCAGTGAAAAAAAAAAGGCTTAAAACATTTCTTTTTTCTCAGTTCGTGTATGTTTTGCATTAAATTAAGAAATATCTGGTTTCTCTTAAAGACCTGCACAGAATATATATGTGTAGAGTTAATATACACCAGTGCGCTTGTGTCCTTCAATGTCAGATTTTTTTGTTTGAACATGAAAATACTGTTTTTGCTTCCCAACTGTAGCGCTGGCGGTCATGTGGTAAAGAAAAAACAAAACAAAAAGAAAAAAACCAACCAAACCAACCAACCAACCAACCAAACAAACAAAAAAGAGCTAAGGAGAGAGAGAGAGAGAGAGAGATTCTGAGTTATGTGCGCTTGTGTCCTTCAATGTCAGATTTTTTTGTTTGAACATGAAAATACTGTTTTTGCTTCCCAACTGTAGCGCTGGCCGGCGGTCATGTGGTAAAGAAAAAAACAAAAAAAAAACAAAAAAAAAACAACCAAACCAACCCGGCAACCAACCAACCAAACAAAAAAGAGCTAAGGAGAGAAAGAGAGAGAGAGAGAGAGAGAGAGAGAGAGAAAGAGATTCTGAGTTATTCAGTGAATAATCTAGTCTTACCAACGAAAACTTTTTGGGAACACAAGTTTTATTTTTTTCTTTTCAAAGTGAATAATGTAATCATGATCATGCGCAATCATGTGCCTGTCCTAAGTGACGTCAGACCTGACCCGTTTTCTTAGAATGAGTGAATTTTTCTTGGAAATGTACTTTCGGTTTCTTAGAATGAGTGAAACTGATGGTTTTCTTGGAAATGTACTTTCGGTTTCTTATATCCGAGTTTTTGTATCAAGCGGGACAAGAAATTTGCTTTCCTAAAACCGAGTTTTCTTATAAGCGAGTTTCTTGTATCCGAGTTTTTGTAATACATAATAAAGAAGAGTTTGGCCGGTGGCAAAAAATTCGTTGGCAATAACCGAGTTTTCTTATATCCGAGTTGCTTATATCCGGCGTCCACTGTATGTGTTCCTGGGCGAGTGAAAACTGTGATGGCGAGAGGTTAGCAATTGGTACCGTTATGTCTTCATACCCCATAATATTGGGGGCAGATTACTTTTCGCGGATGGCGAGTGGGCCCTGAAAAAGGCTAGAGGCTAAAATTCGTTTTCGCTGATTTGACCTTGGTTTCGAGTCTATCAGCAGAGGCCCCGCCCCTTTCCTGTCGTGGCCGACCGAGATCAAATAAATATGGTGGCAGTTTTGCAACGCTCCCGGGCTGCAGTTTATGTTTTGGTGAAATTGGGGAATATTTGCATCGGTGACGTTTATAAGAAATGTCTGCATCTTCTACAGTGATATGGTATGTGACTGTAAGATTGCTGTCTTTGCTTATTGTAATCATGAGTAGATAAACTTCTTTCCTGTGAAGTGGAGTACGTCGCAAACTTCCGTGTCGGCAAACTTCTGTTACGCTAATTATCTCAGACAGGTTAAAAAAGTAGGAAAACGTTCTGATACACCACCGTGACATCAGAAGTAGAACTAGCACATGAGAACAAAGTATTCTCCTCACTTTTGATAGTGGCTCAATCGATGGCCGTACCGCCTGACTTCCAACGGTCTTTCCTGGCTTGTAATGTGTAACCAGTCAGTGACGCAACTGAAACTTGACTTTTCACATTAAGCGCAGAAAGAGAGGGGGTCCGAAAGGTGGTGATTTGGCATCTACTGACTGAAAACAAATTTAGAGTCGATTAGTCAAGATTCAGCATTACCACTACTTGATACTGCTGGTCGGACTCAGCTGGGTTGTTGTGGGTTATTTTGATAAGAAATCAACTATAGATCTGGACCACGGAAGCATCGAAGGGGTTTTGTCTTTTGTTTGTTGTTGTTGTTTTTAAATTGTGGGAAGTTTTTTTTTAATGATGTGCTTGTGTACAAGAACTGGTACATGTATGTATGAAGTTTGTCAGACATTATGATTAATGAGTTACTGAGGCAATGTTGTTATGTTTACCAGTCAACTAAAAAAATCATTTCTTTTACCAGCTTTAGGCTCTCAATCACCCACATAAGTGGCACCCAAACTGACCATGACATCACAACTGGGGAGAACTGCTGACCAAGAATGAAGATGATGGGAATAAGTGGATTCACTGACACTGATGTCTCATGGGGAAGGTATGGTGTATGGTACAGGTGGTGCGGTGCTTTTTTCTGTTAGAGTAACTGTTAGCTTTGTGTACATTTACACACACAAATTTATTTTCTATTGCTTGAGCACTTGTAAATCAGTTAGTTAGTGGTCTTTGAACTTGGTTGTTTCTCTGCAGAATGGGAACTTGCTGTTCATTAGTTATCTAGAACAACTGCCATGCTTCAGACAGACACGCTGAAAATGTATAGGTGAATGTGTAACTTTCAGGAGATTCATCCACTAGAGAGAGAGTAGAATTTTTTTCCCTCTCCTGAATTTAAGTGGTATTGATCTACATTTGATGTATGCAAAGATGTATGCAGTGTTTATTGTGATGTCATTCTGTTACAGGATTAGCACCATGCCCCAACACACAAGTAGAAGTACAGTATACGCCGGTTATAAGAAACTCGAGGGGGGGGGGGGGGGAATTTTTTGGTTTCTTATATCCGAGTTTTCTTATAATCTGAAAGTCGGATATAAGAAAATATTTTGAAAAATCTAAACAGACTCTACGAAACTGGATTGGGAGCCGGGATGGAGCAACAGGATATCTCTGCATGGTGCACCCGAGATGCCACCATCTTGGCTCATGCATGACATGAGCCTGCATGAAATGGTGATCACTGTTGATGCAACTGTTGACATCCAGTGGAATCTGAATGGGCCTGAAGCAGAGTAAGTCTAGATTTCGTCATTGTGTGCATCCGTGCTGCGAGTCACACAATTATAACTTTCGAGCTTCTCAATGTACAGTATGTGCACTGGACAACAGTTTACATTCCATATACAAAGAAACAACGGAGATATATTCCACTGGCTGCAGTCAAAATACTGTGCAAATGTTTGAGGACTCTTGAGTTGAAGGTTGGTGTCATTGTCATCCATTATAAGTCACTTTTGTGTATCTGTGCAAGTTAATTAAGTATAGTAGTACATATGAATGTAGAGAAGCCAAAGATTAAGACACTTATTAACAGTGACTTATGACGTGTTTCAGCCTCGGCAACATTTCCATCTCTGACGATGACTCTCTTCCTGATGTGATTGCAGTGAGGTAAGTAATTTGCTACTTACGCTCCATTGTGTAGATCCTAGCCAGACGTTAGAATCTAGATGCTGTGTTGTTTCTCTAACCACACTTTATCGCTCATCATTCTCAGGGATGTTGCTTGGGTATCTTGCATTTTCACTCTGCAACATGTTCTCATCTAACAACTCCACCCTTACTCTTTCACTTCTGCTGAATAACCACAGTCACTTGATTCTTTGTAGCTCATGGCTTGTTTCTCGCTTCTATTTACTGACTAGAAAGTAGGGCAACGGCAGATAGTTAAATTCTAGCATGGAGAAAAAGTAAACACAGTCACTACCCCTCTGCTGATGGATTCTGTTATTCAATCAATCGTATGTTAATGTTAACCTCCTTTAGTGCATTACATATAGGACCTTCATGAGGCTGTGGTTGATCTTCCGATTGCAATGTAATGTACTCTATAAAGATGGCTGCTAGATACTTTACTGTCTAAATCTAATAGTGAAAACACTGGCCCAGATGAAAGGTTGGAGACAGTGATTGAGAAATGGCAGTCCACCACCAAAATCACAGTCACACAGGAGATCAAAGTGAGCCTTGACCCACCTGGGGAACTCCTGCGTCAAGCACTCCAAATATATGTAAACGAAGAGCCTTTGATGTGCGGAAGACCTCACAGGTCAATATGGCATAGTGCAAATTTATTTGGGGCATGGGTGTGACTTGGAAAAGTGCTGTGTTAGAATTACAAGTATTACAAGTTTGTTCTGTGACTCTGATCCATTGCTGAGTCAGTGTCTCTCTGTGAAATTATCATTATTTTGGTACAAAAAAAACATAATTGTTCTTATTTGTGGCGCTTACAGCCTGTTGAATTTACACGTATAGGCGCCTTATAAGTCTTCTTTATTATTATTATTTATCCACTGTGTTGTCTCGAACAGAAGGCAAGCATTTTCCACTTCAAGATTTGAGCTTGCAGTAGGCTTTAGATTTGTACAACTTGGCAAATGCTTCACAATTCCGTCATTTCTATTCTGTAGGTTATATTCCGTTTTGAGGAGGGGGCAGATGGAGGTGGCCTCACCCGTGAATTTTTTTACCTCATCATGCATCAGATGCTAACCTGTCCACTGTTGGAAGGTATGTTACCAAGTACATCACAGCTTTGGCATTACTAGTCTGCACAGATGTTTCTACGTCATAAAAGGGGACAGAAATCTTTGTAAAATCACATTTTGAGTGGTGTGGTTTTCTTTATGAAGTGAAAAATGTTTTAAATCCAGATAAACACACCAAAAAAACCCAAAAAAAAACCCCAGTGCAGTCCCAAGAATGAAAGGTATGGATTTTTGGCTGAAATACTAGCATCTCCCACGGGGTCTCAGTCAGTGTCAGTTGACTTTGTTTTCAAAGATCCTGCTAATTTTCTTTCACTAATGATTTATTGTGCCTGCATTACAGACACAGGTAACGGCATGGGGGTCACTGATGACATGCTGAGTGTTTCACTTTGAAACAGTCTTGTTGTGAAGGAAATGTTACACTTCAAAGTGCATGAAACATCCCAGGCAGTACTCATTCATTTCCTGTCAGTGTTCAGGTGTGTGAAGTGAAACATGTTATGTTTAACAGTACATGTAGTATACAGGTTAAAAGTTGTAACTAGGATCATTGGAAAATATTCCTACATACTTCTGTGCACCGTTTGGAAGTTCTCATTGATATTTAATGACAGTGATTTTGCGTTTGCAATCGCAGATTGAACCAGCAGATGCGGCCATCCTTGCAGGTGACGAAGCAGTGCAAGACATGCTGTCAGACTGCAAGGTTAGGGTGGCCATTGGTGAAAGAAATCGGGCAAGTGTTGTGACGGCTGTCCTGGCCAGTCAGTCCAGGCTCAAAACAAAACATGCCATGCTGCAGGCCTTCTGGACAGGTGCAGAAGTGGTTGGCCTTTGGACGCTGATCCGAGAACATGGGGGTAAGGAAGCATGCACCATGTGGGTTTGGGATGGGTCACAGGTAGTGAATGTTTACACTTTCAGTCTGCTTAAACCAGCATGTGCTCAAGTAAACTTGGGCAGGCGGATGCTTGATATCAACTTGTATGTGCTGTTAGGCCTTAAAAACTAAACTGATCCCTTTTAATGATGAATTACTGGCAACTGTTCTCCACACTAACACTCAATTTCTACTCCTCTAGATACCATTAAACGGCTACTATGCAATGTGGCCAGCAGCCTCAGCTGACAGCTGAAATCATCACTGGGATGTTCACCACCCATTCCACTGGCGAAGTGGGAAGCAACATAAGAAGGAAAGCTGAACAGACCATCCACCAGTTTGAACAATTTATGTTTGATGTTGAAGGTAATCACAAATTGGAATGCACAATGCTGTCGTTCATGTATGCATGCATGGTGGAGCTCTTGGCAGAACACAGACGTCAACTGTGTGTCAAGACAGTAAGCAGTTTTAAACACCCAATCTTTTTTATTTTTTTCCTCACACATCCCTCTCGTCTGTTGTGGTGGTGCATGGCATTACATCATTCAGACACCTGCACTGTGATAGCATCTGTAATGCTGGCACCAAGGGAACAGAAGCATACTCGCACAACTAATAGTAATGATACACAGAGCAAGACTGATACACCAACAGTCATAGAACAGTACTAATACAAATACACATTTACCAAGCACTTCATCCATTACTGTAACGGGAAGGGTGTCTTTTGGGTATAAACAGGGGTGCCAGAGTTCCGATTCAGATCGGATTTCTGATTTGAAATTTCACCTGAATCCCGATTTCCGATTTAGCAGAAAATCGTACGTGTTTTGGGGGGGGGGGGGGGGGGGGGGGGCGGGAGGGAATTCGATTGCAGGGTGGCAGATTTCCGATTCAGATCGATTCCGATTTCGAGACCGTCTTCGGCGGAGTACAAGTTGCAATGGCCTCCTCTTGAACTAGAAACACTTTTAACTGCAAAATCGTGAAAAAGGAAGAGGTGGTGCGTACAGGCGGTTACGTAGTTTGCAGTAGCTAGATTTGCTTGCCGTGTGCCGAGTTTGCGGTAAGCTGTCTTGCCCCCCCCCTCCCCCGCTTGTCAATTTTTTAGCGTTCCTTGTATTCCGATTTTGAGGGCCAATTCAGTTTCAGGACTGCTGTGGTAAGCTGTCTTGCCTCCGCCCCCCCCCCCCCCCCCCCCCCCCCCCGCAGCATCTTTGGTTGGCACTGGGCTGTTGATTTCATATATATGTCTTTGTTTGTACACCCTGATACTAACATGAGCATTATCAAAAGAGAATAGAAACTATAATTTAAAGACAAGATATTTCCTCAAAAAGGAACTACAGCCAAAATGAGCACTGCTGCCCCACCACTGATTACAACTTAAAAGAAAAGCAAATACCATCTGCAATTGTGGGGAAACAATGTTTTGTATCTTACATATATTATCGAATGGGACAATGCAAAATAATTGTCACAACACCCAGATAATAAAATAAACACTAAAATATTCTGTACCCTATCAGTGTGATAAAGGTGTTCCAAAATGGCAAAACATCAATTCGGCAGACAGGTGAGACGCTCCCCATAGGACTTACAATGATGAAAGTGAACTGTGGGCGACAGCTCACACAGAAAGCTCTATATGTACAGAGTGAACACTAAATCAAAACTAGCCTGGGAAAGATCACTGGCTGCATGCTTTTCCACGGTTGAGTAAACCACAGGTACCTTGCATGAACCAAAAGCAGACACTGTCAGAAGGTCAAGCTACATATAAAACAGACTAATAGTGATGAAGTACTTACTGGCAAACCATATCAAGTCTAACAAGAAATTATGCAACAATTATGGACTATGTTTCCTTTACTTAAATGACAAGCTAGAGCAAAATCTCTTCGGTAAAATTACAAAGTGCAATAATCATTATGCAGATTATTGGCACCTGCTTTATCATAAATGGATTCTGAATTAGTCCCAGCTGCAGGCTACTTAACAACTTGATTCCAAATGTACACGAAGCACTATGAATATTTTTATGACCAAAAGTGGACGCCCTGGACACAACTGTTAACTACTATTCTCTCTCTCTCACACACACACACACTACAAACAATATTAAGAACTGCAAAAGAGGCATAATTCAGGAAATTAACAATGATCATTACCTGTACTGCACATGTATTTTTGGTGTTGTTTTTTGTTGGGGTTTTTTTGGGGGGGGGAGGGATGTTTTGATCTTTCGTTTTTGGTTTTTTTCCAGAGAAGAGTGGATGCCGAGTACAGATCACAACTGATTTCCATTTCTTCAATTCTTGCTTGTTGCAGAAGGGATTTGCACCTATATGGAGGGAAGCGAGACTTTGACTCTTGCGCAGGTATTCCAGAGTCTTACTGGCAGTTCCACTTGTCCCTCTTGGTGGCCTTGGTGGGCAGATACAGGTCCACTTTACAGAGCAACATCTTCTGCCCGTGGTGTCAACTTGTGTGCCAAGTATCACACTTCCACTGCACTTTACGTCGGCCCAGTTTAGGGAGTGCCTCATTCAGGCAGTTGTTGGAAGCCAAGGGTTTGGGCAGCTGTGATTGCTTTCTGTGCTGGTGCTGAGCATGTTGCTTACAATGACACTTCAAGATTAGACTTTAACAAGTGCATGTAATAGTTTGGGCATTTGGCAACACTGTATACTTAATCTCACCTATGTGTAAAAGTGTGTCAAGGTATAACAGTGAAGAAATCCATTGGAAAAAAATGAATGCTTTGAGGTTAAAAGAAAGATTCATACCGAGATGAAAAAGAAATGAGCTACTTTGATATCTTTCATAAATTGTGAGGCTGCAGATTATTTCCTGTTTACAGTCCTGTAGGTACACGTCAGTTGGCGTCCATTCCAATCTTATTTAGTGTGATGTGAACCAGAGGGTGCACTACGCATTTTATGTATGCGAGCAAATTTGTTCCACAGGGAGTCTGCGCTGAATCTCCCTTGGTTTGAAATGTTTGGACTTTTGGAACATTTCCCACATTTCCACTGTCATCAGCTATTGTCATCTAATTGCTGATGGCATAGTCATGACCATCCTTGCTAAATGTTAATCACATCATGTCTATGGATTTCTGTTGTGCATGTGTACAAGTGTTGTTGCATATTGCAATGCAAGTAAACCCAATGACTACAAACGCCAAGTGCATTTCACTACCCCTACCAACTCATGATAGTCTGATGGTAAGCACGTGGCATTGTTGTTGTTTTGGGAGGTTACGACCTCTGAGCTTTCGCGCATGTGCACTCGGGGGTTCGTGAGATCACATGTGGACCACTTCCTTTTGTATGTGGGTCAGCTTTCTCGGCGGTGATTTTAGTTTGCGAGAACAACTGGCGCACAAGATTAACACTCTTAGTGTGTGTACGAACTGGAAGTTGTGAAAGTGCATAATGGATACTACAGCGTACCAGTCAACCTCCAGACAGCGTTGGAAAGTGTGGGGGAACTAACTAGGCTGCGGGTGACTCGCGCTGAATAATGGGCGTCATGACACGGAAACTGGGTCACTATGGATTATGACTTTCAGTTTTGCCCTCCCGCTGGGTCTGAAATGGTATGTGTACACATAAACAAGTACGTCTATCTACCCCTTCTTTTGCCTCGATTTTGGTTTTTGCGGTGTGGTGCCTGTCATACAGTATGGGTACGCCACTATTTTCATGGCTAATGTTTTTTTCTCCCTTTTCTGCACTGTTTTGTTTTTGAGTTTGAGCTGTCGGCTGTACAGCACTCATGCGCTTGCTCTTCGTATGACAGACATTACGCACGGTTCGTGCAAAATTAGTTTAGCTTCGACTCACGTTAGAATCATACTTACAGCCGTCGACGGTGTGGGTACATGCACGTTTTCTTCAGCGTTTGTTTTTTTTCCCCCCACATTGTATGCTGGCCACAGGCAAGTACACTGCACGTTTTTTTTTTTTTTTTTTTTTCTTTTTGCTTTGGGTTTTTTTTTTTTTTTTTTTTTTTTGCTGTGCCCTGAGTTGGCATGACCTGTGCATTCTCTGCTGTGGCTTTTGCATCGGATACTTAAATTGTACATGTAAGTACTGCACAGGGTGTATCTTTAGTTGCTGATGGTGGGGTTTTGTCAACTACTTGCATCCATCTTGCACTCATTGTGCAGGGTACATCCATAGCTGTCACTGGTGCTTTGCTAGATACTCTTATTATAACCGTTATGAAGGGTATACCTGCAGGTACTGATGGTGCGGTTGGCCAGGAACTTTTTTTTTTCATGTGGGCCTTTACCTTTAGGCATGGCTTGTTTTTCAGTAAGCACGGCTTGTCTCTATGTACTTTACTACAAGCCCTCTGCTTTGACTTGAGTTCTGTTTATTTTGGTCGGCACCCAACAATACACAAGGTGCATGGTTCAAGCATACCTGCTTTTTGCTGAAATTAGATTCATATCCTCAGCTGTTGATGGTGTGGTACATGCACATTTCCCTGGCATTTTTTTTTTTTAACCTGGTATGGGGCCGGGCATATACATCCCTGCAACTAACCTACTCCCTTTGTCTCTGCCCAAGCTTGGCATGACTGGTCAAAGTACACACCTTAAACTTACAACTTTGCGAGTTAGTTGTAACCATGCTTATTTGCTTTTTGATCAAATCTAGAATTATATCCTTAGCTGCTGGGTGCATGCACACTTTCCTTGGTATGGCTTGTGTACTGTTTGTATTGCTTTTGTTCGGTATTTGATTTGGCCCTGAGCTGCCACTAAGCATAGCTTCTGTTTATATAGTTCTGCGTTCTGCTAATAGTGAGACTTAGTAGGGCTTCGTACGGAGAACTTCGCTGAGCAGCGTAACCCACTTGCATGTAAATTAGGCACGTTACGGGTACCATTAGCTAATCGCAGCGCGTAAGCTGCTCGCGGCCTCTGCCGTGTGAGCCTAATTTACATGTAAATGGGTTACGCTGCTCAACGAAGTCCTCCGTACGAAATCCTCCTAAGTCTCACTAATATTGGCTTTTGTGTATTTGGGCTGACACCTGTCTGCTATAAATGATGGGACAACTTGCCCCCCCCCCCCCCCCCCCACACACACACACAAGCAATGCGTTGCATTTGTGTATCGTAAGTGCTTATTAATGAGTTGTATTGCTTTGATGTTTAAATGTACTCATGTTCACAAAGCATACTATTACATTAATTGCTAAATTTCAATATTTGTGCGGCATGTGTTTACAGCCAAACCTTATCCTTTCGTTTGTTTGTTTGTTTACCGTTACTTGTTTTCTTTGGTTGCCTGTCTGTGTTTTGTCTTTCTTTGTTTTTTGGTTGTTGTTTTTTTTTTGTCTTGCTAAGATCTTCCCCAGTACTTTGCTTTGCATACTTGCTGTGGTTCTATTGAGTGTTTGCTGTATTTGTTTATTCGCTTTACTTTACCCGTTTGCTTACCAGGAAACCCGTTTGCTTGCTTGTGTGTTTGATGCTGTGCATGGTTGTTTGCTATGCATGTATCCATGCATGTTAGGTGCTCTGCATAGTTGTTGGGTTTGCAAGTATCCATGTGTGTTCGATGCTCTGCATGGTTTTTGGCTATGCATGTACCTATGTGTGTGTGATGCTCCGCATGGTTTTTGGTTATGCATGTATCTACCACGTGTGTTTGAAGCACTGCATGGTTTTTGGTTTTGCTTGTATCCATGTGCGTTTGATGCTTCGGATGGCTTTTGGCTATGCATGTATCCATGTAATAGAATTTATACTCTTTCAAATCGATCATGTGTTTTCATTACGCTTTTACAGATACAATGCAATGGTACCTATTGCCTACAATTGTTAATACAAGACTGGTGCAGTTAAATATATCTATTTTAGTATGAATCGTATAAAAGTAGCTTCACTTAATTGTCAGGGGTTGGGGAATGTACAAAAGAGAAGAGATGTATTCTATTTTTTGCGGAAAAAAACACTACTCCATATATACTTCCTGCGGGACACACACTTTGATCAGAAGCAAGAAAGATGTATTAGTGCTGAATGGGGCTACAAGGCTTACTTATCATCATACAGCACACAGTCTAGAGGTGTCGCAATCCTTTTTTACAACAATTTTCAATTAGTAAAACAAGTATACTAATCCAGAGGGGAACTACATTGCAGTGTCAGCTAACTTTATGAAACAAAACTATTTACTCCTTAATATGGTCCTAATAGAGACAACCCCAGTTTCTACGAGCACCTGCATGATCGCATTTCCCAGTTTAAAAATCATCGTTTGATCATCGGCGGGGATTGGAACTTGGTTTTGAATCCTCATATAGATTACTACAACTATAGACATAGAAATAACCCGCGAGCTCAGGAGATGGTAGAGAATATGATTGATAGTTTAGACCTCGTTGATGTGTGGAGATACCTTAACCCAGAGGTAAAAAGCTATACATGGAGAAGAACAATCCCACTACAGCAGAGTAGACTGGACTTCTTCCTTGTCTCTGATGGTGTTCTAGAGAATGTTGTAGATGCGGATATTAAATTTGGATATGCAACTGACTACTCTATGATTACAACAGAACTTAAGTTTGGGGAGGAAACTAAACACAGTACATTTTGGAAATTTAAGGTGCCTTATCCTGAATAGTTTGAATGATAATGCATATTTTTCAAGAGTGAGAATACTTCCAATTTGGTGAACTTAACATCCTTTTGTACACTGAAACGGATTTTGTCCTAAACATCAAAAATATTAATTGGCAGTAACACAATCTAGTTTCCATTTCAGTTCGCGGTCAGCAACATCACAGTCTCTAGTTCTGTCTTCCCCGAGTACAATATTGATTTTATCAAGTGGAATCGACCATCTTTGAACCACTGTGAATCAAAAGTGGAAGTTTCTAACTTTATTGGTCTCAGCCTCTCACCAGGGGTCTAATGCATGAAAAGAGACTAGGTTAGTCTGAGACTTACCTCTAGTTTCACACTTATCAAATCAGGCCTATCATCAGCGCGCATCTCCACTTAATCAATGAATGGCTGCTGACTTGGCCTTGGTCTCAGTTTATGCATCACAAACTAATCTTTTAGCCTCAGCTTAGTCATCTCACATCGTACATCTCAGCCTCTCCCCACATTTTAGGTCTCATAAACTGAACATCTTCCAACCTTCTGACAAGAAAACTACAGCAAGAAAGCAGCAAGCATGATGTGTGAACCTGGAGAGGAAACATGGTAGGCCAGTTCTAGACTAGCATACTGTAGCTTCCCAGAGTCAGCAGAGGCAGCGTTGGTGTCTTTCAGACAACTGGCACCGAGGCAACCCACCAAAGACAATGGTAATAAAGACCCACACCAAAACTAGTGGAATTCAAAGTACATGTATGTAACTGACAGTAAAACAGAGACCTTGTTTGAAAACCCAAAAAGAGCAGTTGTTCCCCTAGACGGCAATGGGGCAAGCACATCAATGTTAAGGGATGCCCCCGTTAAACACAGCCAGGATGATGTCATTGAGTTAATCTATGTGATTGGCAGGCTCTTAATTCCTGACTGATGACAGTTGACAAAGGTGAACATGGTGGATCAAGAAATTAATTCCTGTGAAATACTCCAGCAATGTGCTGCTTATGAACATGGATGGTAAAGATATCAAAGTTTTCAATCATGAATCTGACTTTTCAGTTTCTGGTACATGTACAAAGCAAACTGCCTGACATCTAATGACTAATGAAAACATGACTAGTGATTGGTAAGTATCACAGTACACCATACAAATGCACTTGGACAATGTAATACAATTACATTATATTCAATCTACAAATGTAAACCAGGCAATGACACAACACATAACTTCTAATACCTGAAATGAAAATAAAATCTCGAACAAAAACACATTCATGGTCTCTGCTCATTTCAGTTGATCCATAAAAGCTAACCATTCACACCATACAATTCACAAGTCAACACTGGAAACTTCGCTTGGCAAGTCAGAGCTGTTCACAACCAGCTTTCCTCGTGACTTGATAGCCTCCTGCAAAATCAAACATATTTTCACATTTAAATGATAGGATAATAAAGTTGAATTCTGCTGTTCAAATAACCACACTTACCACTACATATCAGACTTCATTTGAAGGCCCATCCTCTGATAATTCTATGCTCACAAATCGTAGTGTCTAAAATGCTACCACTACAGACTGGCACTGGACCAAGCAGTGACAACCTCTCACAGACTGGCACTGGGCCAAGCAGTGACAGCCTCTCAGACTGGCACTGGGCCAAACATGACAGCCTCTCACAGACTGGCACTGGGCCAAGCGGTGACAGCCTCTCACAGACTGGCACTGGGCCAAGCGGTGACAGCCTCTCACAGACTGGCACTGGGCCAAGCAGTGACAACCTCTCACAGACTGGCACTGGGCCAAGCAGTGACAACCTCTCACAGACTGGCACTGGACCAAGCAGTGACAACCTCTCACAGACTGGCACTGGGCCAAGCAGTGACAGCCTCTCACAGACTGGCACTGAGCCAACAGAAGGCAGTACATGATGTGAATATCTAGAAGTCAGCTAGTGCTGCAGGCAACCAGTGAGTAGAAGAAGAATAACGGTTATTATTATTATATTAAGAATATATTTTTTGTCTGCACATCCTATTCCTACAATAGTGCTGTATTTCATTCAGAGCTCTACTTATCACTGAATAAGACTGGTTAGAGTGTATGGGCACATCCACAAGCACAACTGTTCCAAAAGGTTTGTGAAAACAACATGAAGACTAGATCATGGAATATGAGTTCATGCACATTAATACTGGTCACTGTTGTATAGCAGCACTGAATGAATAACACCTACAAAACACTGATATAATACAGTGTAACTGATCCCATGGGAAAGTTGCACACTATGGCACCACTCTCTGACACTGCCAACTGTAACTGACTGGCGAAGGTGTCTAGTTTCTCACATAAAATATTCAACCACAAAAAATGAATGCAATCACTGTAATGCAGTGCATATCTGTGACCCAGGTCACTGGGATACCAAAGAATGGGTATGGACTTAAAGCCCAACTGTCACACCCAAAACAAGTCAAAATACGTCAATAACAACAATTTCATTGTATTCAGCAGTGTCTCAGCTTTCAGAAAATACCTACGTTTACGGGGCAAAAGTGTACCATTATTTTTTTTCAATGAATTTTTTGTTGCAAGCTCCTTCTCGCTTTAGTCCATTTGTTTTTAGTAGAAACACAGGATCCCATATGGGTAGTCTACAGGGATTCCTTCATCCAATCCGGGGATTTTAAGTGTGCCTAATATCATCATAATTTGTCTTGTTCCTTCTGGCCTTGAAAACTGTACACGATGTTTGGTTTCACGACCTGACTGTAGACACTAGCAGAATTCAGACTGGTTATTTCCGACTTGCAAAAACTGTCTGCCTTTGTTTTCGTGACATGTAATGCCCTGTTTATTACGTCACACATTAAACTGAATCACATCAGTCTCTTTCTCGACATGTAATTATTTTTCAACATCTGGCCAGCGTGGAGTACTGATACTAAAACCAAAGAACATATTTGCAGATTTTCATGGAAAACGTGATTTACTGAAATTTATTTTAACATGAATCTTAGATCCTGTTCAACAGTATTGCAAAGATCAGCTCAGTGTAGCAGTTGATCCCACAAGAGACAGTAGTACATCGGTTCACAGTCCAGAGTGTGCAGAAGGCCATAAAGTGTCCAAATATTGTCAGAGTGGGTTAACAAAATTTATGTGGACTGAGTACAGCAAGCCACAGACCACAATATCCCCTTATTATCCTGTCCCATTTTCAAAACCACTGTGTTTAACGTGTATCTAAACATAATCTGCTCTTGAAAATCAGAAATTGTGTAGCATATGAAAGCAAACACAAATAACAGGGAACAAGACAACAATATGAAACAGAAATTCTTTTTTTAAAAATGCTGCCAAAGACACAATATAACAAGTGTAAAAAATAATTCTGTACAACAGGCATGTTTACCAAACCTCTTTTATTTCAAAGATATCCAAGTAACACAAAATACGTAGCTCTGGTTACACAAATACTGAAACATAGCTGCCCACAAGAGACCAGCGTTTGGTTCATGCCAGTCTAGCTAGACTAAGTCAGTAATTTTCTAGCACAGCTTTGTTAGCAACATGAGACATAAAATTAATATGCATTTTTTTGGCTCACTTGTGTAACAAAGTGAGTCTATGTAATAACCCTCCATTACAATTTGTACAGAAACTACAAAAACTAGAGCTATCAAACTTGGCATAATGATAGTCACTGATAAGCTCTTCACTTACAGATCTCATTTGAATGACCTTGACCAAAGGTCAGGGTCATAGAAGCTGTCCTGGGAAAACTGTTATATTGCCATTTGCCGTTTTCTTAGGAACTATGAACACAAGAGACACCTTACTTCAGGATAGCTAGTGATAAGAGCTGTATAAACATACTCTTTTGAATGACCTTAACCCATCTCACAAGTGAGCCAAGGAGGCTTTGCTCCTCTAGTTTCTATTAACTCTTACCAGTTCGCGCAATGGGCCATCGTTCCAAAAAGAATGATGAGCCAGTGTGTATCTATGCAGCACTGAGATTTACACAAACAGCGATGTTTTTTTTAGTTTGAACGGCTTTTTTATTATATTTACTCAGTAAAGTGATTTTTTTTTCTAAATAACGTTTAAAAAAAAAAATATGATTTTGTAAAACTTGCGCATTTCCGACCAAGTTTTTCCCATGCGACCTTTGTGCTGACGCCATTTCCCTCAGGAAGACGCACGTTTCCAAAGCGAATATTTTTATCGGTATCTTGTGAAATATGAGTTCCTAGGAGTCCTCAAGTGAAGAGTTTTACTCGGAGAGCGAGTTTTCTTTATCAGAAGACCAGGATTGTACTTCTAACGATTCTCATTAGGAGAATTTCGACGCAAATCGGCAACCACCACGTGTTGACTCTTTAGTGATGCTCGTAACAGTACTCGTTCAATCTGATGGTTTAATACCTCAGAAACAGCACAAGAAAGAGAGGCGCTACAAACCTCTCAATAATTTGAGAACGTAAAAACGGCACGTCATCGGCGTCTGCAAAACTTTGTGCAACATTATTGTTGTGCATAAACGTCACCGCACGTGGTTCTATTCGTACTTCCACAATTCCGAAAGAGGATGTTCGTCAGTCCCTGTGATAGCAAACACAGGGGCAGGTAATGCGAGTCTAATGTAGTCACCACAGTAGCCCCTCCCTAGCGGAGTACTTGTATGGAGCGGCACATTTGACAGTATTCAAAGTAACATCAAAGAATCAGGCATATCCACATCTTGTGTTACGAAGTGGTAAGTGGTGTCACAAAAGCGGCTTTTAGACGGTCGACGGACACTTTTTCTGAGCGACCATTGATGTCAAGGGTGTAGAATTTGTCATTTGTGTCAATGATGCGGAAAGGGCTGTCATAAGGTCGCTGGAGTGGGTGGCGGTGCGCGTCGTGTCTCACATAGACAAAACCAGTGGAGGCCAGGTTTGAAGGCATGTAGACGCGTTGCTTTCCATGGTAAGTCGGGGCTGGCGGTAGCGCAGTGCGCATGCTTCGTTGCAGAGCTTTAAGGAAGCTTGAGTCTGGTTCCACGGCATGAGTGTCTAACGGTTGAAGAAACTCACCAGGCAGGCGAAGAGTCGAACCATAGACAAGTTCAGCGGGGGAACAGCCAGGGTCTACTCGCCAAGAAGAACGTATACCTAGTAGGACTAGGGGTAGTTCTGTGAACCAGCTGGGAGTAGTAGTGCGTGCTTTGAGTGCTGCTTTCAGCTGACGATGGAAACGCTCAACCATACCATTGGCCTGGGGGTGATAGGCTGTGGTTTTGTGACTTTCAATGCCTAAGAGTTTGTTGCACTCAGTCCAGAGGTTTGAGGTAAACTGACTTCCTCAATCAGATGTGATTTCTTCAGGGACACCATACCTGGCAATCCAGTGATGGACAAGAGCTTCAGCACAAGTAGAAGCATGAGCATCAGGAAGAGGAATAGCTTCCGGTCACCTGGTGAAGCGGTCAATGATGGTGAACAGGTAGGTCATGCCTTGACTGGCAGGGAGAGGACCTATTAGGTCCACATGAAGGCTGCTGAACCGGGTTGTTGGGGGTGGTCGCTCAATCAATGGTGCTCGTGTGTGCCGATGAATCTTGGAGGATTGACAGGGATGACATTCCTGACACCACTTGCGAATGTCACGTTTCATACCACGCCGCACAAAACGTTGGCTGATAGCGTGTTGTGTGGGACGCACACCAGCATGTGACAGTCCATGGATTTGATCAAATATTGGACGTGTCCATGAACTTTGTAACACAGGTCGAGTGACACCTGTGGAGGTATCACATAGCAGAGCCGACGAACCAAACGGGACATCTTGGAGTTTCAGACCAGTGGTAGATGTGCGATAGGAATCCATCTCACCCGACTGAACTTGATCAAGAGCATGTTGACTGAAGTTGCCGACAGAACAGCAGATGAACTCCTCACAGCAGAGTTCAGAATCTACCGGACTGAAAATGTCAGCAGAACAGCAGTCATGTTCTTCATGACTGGAGTTGATACTGAAGCGTGAAAGAGCATCAGCTACAACATTGAACTTGCCTGTGATGTACTGGATGTCAGTGGTGAACTCGGCTATGTAGGAGAGGTGTCTCGTCTGGCGAGGAGAGCGTTCAGTTTGGTTTTTGAGAGCAGATACCAGCGGCTTGTGATCAGTGTACAGCGTGAAAGACCTTCCTTCTAGAAAGTGTCTGAAGTGTTTGATGGCACTGTAGGCTGCCAAAAGCTCACGGTCAAAAGCGCTGTATTTCTTCTCTGTATCAGAAAGCTTTCGAGAGAAGAAGGCAAGAGGTACCCAGTGCTGCCCTTGTTTCTGCTCGAGTTGGGCACCTATGGCCGAGTTTGAAGCATCGACTGTGAGACTCATAGGTGCATCTGGAATCGGATGATGTAGAAGAACAGCTTCTTTCAGAGCTTCTTTGGCCTTTTTAAACGCAGTTTGACAAGATTCAGTCCACTGAATTGACTGTCCTTTGCCACTAGCTTGTGCATGAAGGGGGGCTAGAATTCCAGCAATATGTGGAATGAATCGATGGTAGTAATTTATCATCCCCAGAAACCGTTGAAGACTTGTCCGATCGGCAGGAGTGGGTGTTTGGGGGTTTAACGTCCTTTTCCACCACATAGGGTGATATCAAAGACGGGGCAACGATGAAAAAGCCAGCACAAATATTTGGCCCCAGCGGGGATCGAACTCACGACCCGAGCATTAGAAGTCCAACACTCTACCATTCGACCACCCCGGCTCCCCTCGGCAGGAGTAGGACAGTCTTGAAGTGGCCGTATTCCTTCAGCACTGACGCGGTGGCCAAGGAAATCAAGCTCAGGAACACCAAAGACACACTTGCCTTTGTTGATAACCAGTCCGTTGATGGACAGAAGATGGAAAACTTGCCGGAGATGATCGAGATGTTCCTCGCGTGAGCGGCTGGCCACAAGTACATCATCAATGTACACAAAAGCCAATGGAACGTCCCGCAGGATGCCATCCATCAATCGCTGGAATGCCTGAGCGGAATTTTTTAATCCAAAAGGTATTCGAAGAAATTCCCAGAGCCCAAAGGGGGTGATGATGGCTGTTTTGGCAACAGAAGATGGCGCCATCGGGATCTGATGGTACCCGCGGACCAAGTCCACCTTGGAGAAGATTTTGCATCCTGTGAGGATATTGTTGAAATCTTGGATATGTGGTAGGGAATACCGGTCATCTTTGGTAGCATTATTCAGTTGCCTGTAGTCTCCACAGGGACGCCATTGACCTCCCGCTTTGGGAACCACATGAAGAGGCAAAGACCATGGCGAGTCAGACCGTCTGATGATGCCCATTTCTTCCATCTTCAAGAATTCAGCTTTGGCAGCAGCCAGCTTCTCCGGACTCAAGCGTCGAGCACGAGCGTGCACTGGTGCTCCATGTGTCACAATGTGATGTTCAACGCCGTGTTTGTTCACCGTAGAGTCAAAATGTGGAGTGAGTAACTCTGGGAACTGATGGAGAAGGTCAGAGTATTCGTTGTGCGGATGAACTGATAAACCCGCAAGTGTCATGGGGTCGTCAGTGTTTTTGAGGAAAACAGAAGTGTTGTCAAGGGACAGAAGGCGTTTACCTTTCAGGTCAATGACAAGTTCGTGAGCAATGAAAAAATCAGCGCTGAGAATGGGGCGAGTAACATCAGCGAGGTAGAATTCATGTGTGTACACATGCTTGGGTCGGATTTCCAAAGTTATGTTTCGCTTACCCCAGGTCTTGATGGAACTTCCATTTGCAGCAGTGAGTGACATGGAAGGTGACTTGGTCTTGCGATCTTGAGGAGAGGCTGGGTAAACGGAGACATCAGCACCAGTGTCTACCAAGTAGGAATGGCCGGTGTGCCTATCATAAACTGAAAACGTGTTGGAATTGGAGACGCCAGCCGCTGCCACGTTCAACGGCTGGCTTTGGCATTTCCCGAGGATGTGTCCTGGTTGTTCGATTTGGAGAGCAACGTTGCAAATTTGCAGCCAGGCTGACAACGTCGAGCATCTGGTCCAAATCTCTGGTGGTAGAAGCAGACAGGGGGCGCATTGGTTGTGCCCCGCTGTGAAGGAGGCTGACGTTGTCGCTTTGCTGACCTGAGCGCAGAGACATTCTGCTCTACAGGTTGTGTGTCCATGTCCCGGGCTGAGAATGAAACCAGGTTTGTCCCGTGTGTTTCTGGCGTAGCCATGGAGACTTGCTGAACGTTGAGGGAACGTGTCTCCCAGATGCGGTCTGCTGCCTCAGCAAGGACTTCTGTGTCCATGATGTTGTGTCCTGCTAAAATACTTCTCATGTCAGATGGAAGATTCGCCAGGAAAAGCGCCCTCTTAAGCGTTTTAGGATCGTCATTCAGCGCATTGATCTTGTGTAAGAGGGAGGTAGGACGCTTGTCTCCAAGCCCATTCAGATGAAGCAGTTCTGCATCTTTCTGCGCTTGGGTTTTTCCGAATGTCTTGATGAGAGCTGTCTTCAAAGCGATGTATTTCTCTTCATTCGGTGGGTTGGTGAGGATTGCCTGCATTTCTTCAGCAGTATTGATATCAAGTGCGCTGACAACATAGTCATATTTCGTTTGGTCTTGATTGATTCCTTTGGTGCCAAACTGTGCTTCAGCTCTGGCAAACCAAACTTCAGGCGATTTTATCCAGAAATCAGGAAGTTTGATGGTTACTGCGTTGATTCCTTGGTTGGCTTGACCGTTGAGGGCCTGCAGTTGGGCCGCAAGGTCAGCTAGCTGAACAGCTGGAGGTATTTCTGCCATACCTGCGTTGTCCGGCGTCGGGGTCACCAATTTAGTGATGCTTGTAACAGTACTCGTTCAATCTGATGGTTTAATACCTCAGAAACAGCACAAGAAAGAGAGGCGCTACAAACCTCCCAACACAATAATTTGAGAACGTAAAAACGGCACGTCATCGGCGTCTGCAAAACTTTGTGCAACATTATTGTTGTGCATAAACGTCACCGCGCGTGGTTCTGTTCGTACTTCCACAATTCCGAAAGAGGATGTTCGTCAGTCCCTGTGATAGCAAACACAGGGGCAGGTAATGCGAGTCTAATGTAGTCACCACAACTCCAACAGGCAAGTGAACAATCAATTCAAAATCAAGCAATTGCCTGCTTGTCAAGTGATTGATTATGTATTTGGTATCACTGAAAAGCACATGAAATTACCCTTATTCTGATGTGCATATAATTATAGTTTGGATGATTGGTTTTGGTTCTGTGGCAGAGTTTCTGTGTAATAGATATCAAGATATCAAGAAACAGAAGAAAAAAAAATTTGTGCATTTTTTTTAAAACCCCACTGTAACTGTATCCGTGCATGGAATTACACAAACTAGGGTTCATTTGATGGAAAAATGAATGCAATTTACAAGTAGCAGATTTTTATTCAAATACCTAAATATAGCAAAAAAAGTTATTCTAAATAATTGTGTTGCGAAAAAAAGTTGTTACTCGGCCATCAAATTAAGTCGTTTAAACCTTTGCAGCAATTAACTTACTCTTTTTATCACATTGTAATTGATTTCATTGTAAAGTGCATTCAATTACCTTTAATTTGATGTATATACTAATACAGTTAAAAGAATTGCTTTTGATGTTATGGCGGTTTTCATACACACACTGCGTGACAACTTTTTGTGGGCCCAAAAACTGCGAACTGGTAAGAGTTAAATACCAAGCAAAGTCTACATAGATTTAAATGTCAGAATGTTTCTAGAAACTTCTGAACAGTGGTAGATCTTTCTGAGAGGATACAGATTACTTCAAAATCACCTATGTTTTGCAGTTTACAGTACTTTCACCTACTTCTACATGTAGTTCTGCAAACACCAACTGATGTGGAGGCAGGGTGCGTCCATCATCCTCAGATATCTGCCTGTGGACAGTGCATAAATGGCACCTACCACACAGAGTAGTTTGCTTGATTCAGTTGGATTCCTCTCAGTCTCACATCACTTAAGTTTTTATTCATCTGCGAATTCTTCAGAAGTCAGTCCATGCCAGGGGAACCGCTACACCCCCCCCCCCCACACACACACACATACACAAAACAACAACAAAAACATAACAGAAATGTACAGTCTTTGAATACTGTCATTCTCGAAAGTAGTTTATCTGTCACTACAACATAAGCTGTGTAAGGCTGATCTTGTGGCTAGAAACTGCTGCAGGTGATGCAGGGTGCCCTGTTAAACACACACACACACACACACACACACACGAAATGACAAGGATGATACATGCATGAAAATGCAACTAACATTTTGGAAATGACAAATGTCATGTATTTAAACCAGCCACATTCAACTCCCCCCCCCCCCCCCCGATCTTTGTGGGGTGGGGGTGAGGGGTGTTGAAGTACAGTGTATGCCTCAGGAAGGATCTCAACCCATGCAATGTTTTCCTCCATTCATGCCAACCTAAACTTTCACCAACCACAATGGTTTCTGACAAATCTGAATCCTGTGTTCAGAAAGATTTGCGCAACAGAAGAAGTGGACTTGCAAGTACACTGCAGGAGTCTAACACTGTGCAGATTTGGTGAAAGTAAGTTCTGTCTGCTATCACCAGGCAGAAGGATGTTACACAAGGCATACAGATCTAACGCCGCTCAAACAGACTCAGTCCGTTTGGACTTCAATGATATTTCTAAAAACAAACGCGTTCTATCATTTGAAAATCAAATCTACCCGGGTAGAAACTGGACTAAACATCCGCTCAATGACCCGCCGCTGCCAGGCCGTCATCGATGCTAATGGGGGCCATACTCGCTATTGACTGTTCTGTTAAGCGCAAATGGCGCATCGTCACCGCAACCTTACACGTCAGTGTTGTGCTGTACAAAAAATTGGACATTATTAATGAAATTTGAATTTTGTTACGATTTTTTCATTATGCAATAAATGAAACTAGACACTGTTTTTCGCGTTTCTTTTGGACGTCAGTATATATTGATAGCCATACATTACAACAGTGCTGTTACCACATTCTAAATTTCATCTTTCCCCGAACATAACTTACTGGGACACTTTCACAGAATAATAAATTGAATATTACTGTTTTCTTTGTTCAGTTGCCTTTAATTTGATACCTCACTTTCAAAAATTGGTTGAGTGGTTGAAAACTTATAGCTATTCAAAGACAGTAGGGTGCCGCCTCTGTGTTTTCTCTGCTGCACTGCTGGCATACAGCTGACAGTGCTCTGTGCAAGCCTGGCGTAGAGGTGCACACTTGTTTTGCACTGCTGGCGTTGAAAGGGTTAAAATTAATTTTAATTAACACCTCTATCCATCTCAGTCTTGTGAGTGTGTGCGTGCGTGTGTCTGTGTGTGTGTGCACGCGTACATTGAAACATAATTTTGACAAAGTAAATATTCATTTATATGCTCTTGTACTAGCATGAACAAAACTTGCATGAACCATTTTTAGAGACAATACTATTATATCAAAGTGTAATCAAAGGCATATATATATACTGTTCAAAAAAAGAAACGCATAGTCAATCTGTTATTTCATCAGTTTGGGGCCAGCAGGAGAGAAACTGGCCTAGAACAGGAGGGGGTAGATTCTGGGCCAGGGGGGGTAGCAACTGGCCCAGGCCAGCTTAAACCCGGTGTAGCTTCTGGCCTAGTCCAGTTCCTACCCGGGTAGATTTGGGCCTAGGCCAGTTCCTGCGGGGTAGATTCTGGACGGGGTAGATTCTGGCCTGGTACACCGGTGTTATTTTAGATTTGGTTCTGCCAAAGACTGCTGCATGTGAGATTCAAACAAGAAAAAAATCACAGATCTTGCTCGTTTCTGCACCCATAAATCATGTAGCAGCTGTCTTCGCTGGGCTGACCTGTCGACTCTCCATGCCTTCTAGCAGACTGAGGATGTCGGCATCGTAACTGTTTATGCAGGGCCCACAGCACAGGTTTACAGCTAAAAAGGCACAAGACCATTTCTTCCAACTGAGCTGATAAGAAACCCAGCTGCTGCAGATTCCCAGCAGAATCACGTTGCTATGCGTAACAAACTTGACTACAGTCAACGAGAGCTGTGCAAGGGACGTAGGCAATCACCTGCTTGTCCAGGGCAATTTTTCAGCAGCTGTAACGGACAAAAACAGCCACTGTTGGCTATTTCTGTGGTGAGACCTGAACAAGAGGGGAAGGGCTAGCGACGGAACATGGTCTGTTTTTAACACCACTTATTTCACTAAATCCTTGTTTAGTTCCGCCTTGAATCCAGATGTGATGATCAACTGTCATTAGCAGCCTGGATCATTTTCACCTGAAGGTTTTTTAAGTTGTCCTAACTTTGTATTCACCATTTTGATTCTTGTTCATTGCGGAAGGCTACTTAACCAAACAGAGGGGGTGCAGAATAGAGTTCTGTCCTGTAACAGTGTTTTAAGCCTCTCAGGTTTTTAATTTTTTCAACACAATGGCACATAATTACATTATCAACTCACCTTCTGTGCACTGAGCCGCCTCATCTCATCTCTAAGTCTGTCTAAAATGGCCTGATTTGGTCGATGACTCTTCACCTCATTTACCTCTTTCTTCTGTAACACAACACCAAGTCACTAACTTAGTTCATGTACATGTACGATGATACACATTCGCGTCTACAAAAAACATTCTCTTAAAACCTTTTACGTGGTGGAAAAGGACAAACTCCTAAACACCCACCCGCATGCCCTTAAAAACCTTTATGCTCTGTCCCAAGACCAGGACAGCTAGGATATTTCAACAAGATGGCCACCAGCTCAATATGTTGTTTCCATTTAATCGCCTGCTGTTGTCACGGTCGTTCTTTTGTAATGCCATGTATCCGAGAGGACACACACACACACACACACTCTCTCTCTCTCTCTCACTCTCTGAACGGAAACAACTGACTGGGCTTGTCAGACCAATCTTGTTTTTGGAAGAGACACGTGAAGTTGTTTTATTTGGAATCTATGACGTTTTTCCTCACTGGGATAAATAATACATTTGACGTAATCACTTTGATAGGATTCTTGCAATGAAAGCAGCCCCATGCAATTGAAGTGCTGCTGCTGCATAAAGATCAAATTAATACCGGCTCACTATGTTTAACAGTCAAGTCTGGGCGGCGAACGTTTATCCACCATGTGTTACGTCTGCTGCGCACACGTACACACGCACGTGCACACAAACACACACACAGGGTCTCGCGCGAGCGTTTGTGCATGTGCTCCACTGAGACCTCTGTGGTGTTCTCTCACTTTATTATGCTGTGAGTCAGTGGCAAAAACAAAGCTCAGTACATCGATGAAATTCCCGCTTTCCAAGTCTACAAATACTGGACTTTGGAAAACATGGCGAGACATCTCCAAGAAACGCCAGCATCATGTCAATCAAACATGACGTCGGCAAAATGACGCTGATGCTTTGCGTCAGTGCGTGTGCGTCTTTTTTTTCGATGTTTGTGGGGCGTGTGGTTTGTGGAGGAAACGTGCTTGGAGTACAAATTTTAAACTGACGATTACAGCTGCAGTGAGTTTTTCTGAATTTTTTCTATATTTTTTATGACACTAGAGACACATCTATATATAGTATGAGCGATTTTGAGATCTTAAATGGGTTCACCAGCACTGTCATGAGGCATGGTTTACGTCAAAATTATAAAAGCGACCACCTCTAAAATACCGCTGTTGCCGGTTACGAAGAGTCGGGTGCTCTCCAGCGCCGGAGACGCGAACAGTCCACCTGAGGTGGGCTACGCATGCGATGGCGAGCAACGTGAGCGTTTGGACTGGCGAAGATGTTCGCGATAAAATTAAATCAATGAAAGTTCCTGAACTGAAAAAATATCTGAAAGACAGGGGCGTGCGTTTAAGTGGCTACACAAAAGCGCAGCTTATCACTCTAGCCCTTGAAGCAGATCGGCAGTCGCTTCAACCGAGAGGTAGGCGGTGTAAAGGTCAAGTCGACCCGCTGTGACTTGTGGCTTGCCACTAATTTTTATTCAAGCACTTTGGCTGTTTATCAGTGCGAACTGAACTTTTGCTTGGAAATGAAAGTCTTTCTTTCTTGATTTTTGGTTCCATAACGATTGTGTTCAAACAATGTAGGTACCGGGACAGAATTTGTCCGCTTGTTCCCGACGAAATGGCGGCTGCACACGCTAGGCCACTGAGACGGGTCGGCGTTCTGCCTTCGAATCGCTTTTATCCACAAATTTCTTGAAACTTTTGAAGAAAAGGGCTCAAACTGAACGATCTCACCATTAGGTAAGACCGTCTCTGGGAATTTCTCCAGCTTATCTGATTTTCTCGAGCCATTTTGGCAGCCGATCGCAACGCAGTGGTAGTGCGGCATCGTGTGTGACTCGAGTAGCCCACATGCCGAGTCTATCAAGCCTTGTCTCGGTCCAAAATCGCGCACGTTCACGCATGTTCACGCGCTATAACGAGAATCGGCAACAAGGCCATTCCCTCTGTTCAGAGTCCGTATTCATGCTAACTATTTAAAAAAAAAAGAAAAAAAAGGGGGTGATTTAAATAAATATTACGCCTGTAAACACCAGACAACCAACTTTTCTAAAAAGGGTGATAACTCACAAATCATCTGTGCAATCAAACTTGGATCAGGCCCTCTATTCAAAGATCTTTGATTCATACTTACTTACCCTGGCTCCAAGTGGAGCATAGGCCATAGACAACCCTTCGCCATCGCACTCTGTTCTGGGCTATTTTTGCCATTCCAGTCCAGTTGGTCCCCTGCTTATATAGCTCTGCCTCAGTGTCCCGCCTCCAGCTGTTGCGAGGCCGGCCTCTCTTCCTTTTCCCCTGCGGGTTCCATGTCAGGGCTTGGCGTGTGGTGCTGTGTCAGCTGCTGTGTATTCTTCTTGTGCCTTTGCCTCAGCTCTTCTTGTTCGGCTCGTGTTCAGTGCAGTTTTCTTGTCTTTCCTAACTTCCAGCTTCTGGATGGTATCAGCAGAGATCCATTCCTTGTGTTGGGTCTTTCTCTTGCCGAGGACCTCTTCGCATGTGTCGTGTCAGAGTTTCTTGCTGTGTTCCCACGTGTCTCGATGTCCATTCCACTGTCTTCTATCAGGTCTTGGAGTGGCTGGAACTGTTGGAAAGGCTGATCCGGAATGCTGCTTGTGTGTCTGTGTTCCTGAGTAGTCCATCGTTGTACCTGGTCCGTGGGTTGTTGGCGTTGGTATGTCTCTTAACTTTTTCGCTACGCGCGCCTCGAGCCTCGGCTGTTCCCAGCGCACTCGCGCTCAGTCTCACCGCACATCCGTTGCGTACGTAGCATTTTTAGCAGTTTTCGGATTTTTTGTTCACCGCTTTGGCAGTGTTTTATGCCCTAGTGTTTGGTATGGATGGAAAGTTCAACATTAGCACTTTCAGAGAAAAATATTCGCCTATGTGCTTATTTCACAAGAGAGACACCAGAACATGCTAAACAACACGTGAAAAGTAAACACAAACAGACATTGTTTTCATGCAGCTGTGTTATTACAGAACAGAAGCGATCGTCTTTTCAACAATGTAAATTGTGTCCTTACCTTGGAAATGGTTTGCAAAAATTCAGAACTGTATACCAGGTAACATTTTGTAGTTAGATAAAGAAAATCCTCGAAAAAAACACCACACTTTTCACGAGTTCACTCGGCACTGTTTAGATCTAGCAGCGCTGGCCCATGTTTCAAAGTCGAATAGTGCGATATCCAGCACGTCATTCCTTATTATCAGCATCATCCGCTCCTTCATCTTCACTTTCTACAGGTAAATCCCCCTCTTCGTCCGATCCCTCAGCTAGAACCTCTTAAATTGTAGTGAAACGCGCGCACATGGTTTTTTTTTTTCTTGGTGCCGCCATTTTGTTTTCCTGCAAGCTCGGTCACATTCCATTCTGCAAGTGGGTCAAGGAAAAGTTCCAGAAAAAAATAACAGACCTTTTCTATAAAGGTCAGTAACAGCAAATTTACTCGTCGATAACCACTGAATAATTATAGCAAGAGTTGCCTCTCTTAGACCGCAGAGGTGTGGAAGGGGAATTTTTACAGTACGTGTCACAGCGCGCGATGTGCCCCGTACAACGCAGACTAGCGAGTGGCACAGCTCGGGATGTGCCGCGGACAGAGGGGAAGACAGCATGTCACATGGCCGCATGTGACGCGGTGCGAAAAAGTTAAGCTGTAGTCTCAATGCTGTTGTAAGAAGGTGGTGGTCTGATGATACATCGGCACCCCTCATCACGCGCACATCTCGCCACGATCTCCTGAACTTCCGGCTGATGCAGATGTGATCAATCTGGTTCTCCCTGACATGGTCCGGTGATCTCCATGTGGCCTTGTGGATGCGCCTGTGTGGGAAGATGCTGCCTCCTATCACTAGCTGGTTCAGGGCACAAAAGTCTGCAAAGCGCTCACCATTTTCGTTCATTTGTCCCAGTCCATGTGTTCCCATGGTGTCCTCGTAGCCTGTGTTGTCTGATCCAATCTTGGCGTTGAAGTCTCCCATCAGTATGGTCATGTCCTTGGCTCCTCCTCTATCTATCACTGCCTGCAGTTGTTGGTAGAAGTCATCTTTCTCCTCTTCAGCATCACTGGTGGGAGCGTAGCACTGGATGATGTTCAGCTTGATGTCTTTTTTCTTGGTGATGAATTTGGCTGTGATGATGCAGGAGTTGACAGGTTCCCAGCCGATGAGTGCCCGCTGTGCCTCTGGTGCCAGCATCATGGTGTGGGGGGCTCCATCCTCTGTGTGTCCAGAGTACAGCAATTGCTCTCCCGATGAAAACCTCAGCTGTCCTGTCTGTAGGCTAGTGTAGCCACCTTGTCTCACTCAGTCCCAGTACTCCTATCTTGTAGTTCATCTCTCTTGCTACTTGTGTGGTCCTTCCTACTTCATACATTGTCCTGATGTTCCATGTGGCTACTCTCGTTGATGTCCTGCGTGTTAGAAGGGGGGTCGGCCTTGCAGCTTCCTTTGAGCTTTCACTGCACTGCGTCACAGGTCTCGGGGATGGAGACCCTTCCTCTCCCAGGTGAATGTCTTGGTTTGTTGCTGTAAATGCTTCTTACGCAAACCCGTTTAGCCTCTTGGAGAGGTGGTCCACATTCGTCTGACCTCTACCCTTTTACCTGTCCAACTTGGGGGACCATGCCAGGAGCCTGTGCTCCCGCTGGCATAGCTCTCTGGGTCATTGAGGTACACAAGCCACTACCCCACGAGAAGGGGTGGACCATGTAGGATTGATTCATAAGGACACCCCATGTTAAATTTTTGAAGTCAATCAGTTGAGTATTTTCAGAGATACAGGCATCTAAACTGGGTTCACCTGCAATGTAAACTGAGGTACAGTTTACATCAAAACTATAGGAGCAACTACCTTCAAAATGTGACTCTGTTCAGAGTAAGTATTCAAGCTATCTACCCCCCCAAAACGGAGTGATTTAAATAAATATTACGCCTGTGAACGCGAGACAACCAACTTTTCTGAAAAGGGTGATAACTCCAAAATCACCAAAGCAATTACAACTAGGTCGGTCGCTCTATCTAAGAATCTTGATATACAGTAGAAACTTTTTTGAGCGACCTTTCACGGGACCGAGCAAAAACGGTCGCGAACAACAACTGGTCGCCCATACGGCAGTCAGTCACAATGGCGTCCGGACCCAGCCCTGCCCGGCTGGGAGCCGTGCATATCAACCGTAGGGATCATTGCATAATAAGTACAGTGTGCATGCGTGGATTTGACTCAAAAGCAGAGTTTGGTGTTTCTGTGGAGTCTTCCAATAATCAAGATTGTGCGGCTTTACCTAAATTTCAGCGACGGAAAACGTAAACAGAGTCGCTTGTGCCACCATGTTTTTAACCACTTCCGTTTCACATTGTCGCGCATGCGGTGTCGTGAACTTGTGTGACGCGTTTAAATTTTACGGCGGGAAACAAGTACACACACACACACACACACACACACACACACACACACACACACACACACACGGGCACAGCTTGCATGAACTGAGTGACAACCACGATTCTCATTGCTTCTCTTTATTCAGTCCTCAACACGACAGAAAAACATAAAAAAGCGGGCGCCGTGCCAACGGTGCCAGTGCACACACACACACACACACACACACACACGACGTACACACACACACGACGTACACACACACACACGACGTACACACACGCGCGCGCGGGACGACGACGTACGTTGACTCAGTCTGACAAAACACGTCAATCCTCTCTCTCTCTCTCTCTCACACACCCCGTGACACACACACACACACACACACACACACACACGACGTACGCTGACCTCTGACGTCCTTGCTGAATTTAGTCCGCCGCAGCGGCACCCCCTGGGCTCTCTCTCTCACACACATCGCACGCCGGCACACGCGCAATCATGTGAAAAAGTCGCTGATGCGGCTCTGTTTGCCGCGCTCTCTAATTTTCTTCAGCGTCAAGCGCTGCATCATGTCATGAGTTTTGGACAGCATGTCCAGCACTTCGTTAAAGTCATTCGCTACAGCGTATTGCTGCAGCTCCACAAACATTTGGCTGGCTTTACTCGCAGAAATGGTCTCTGCCTCTGCGATCTCTGCCTCCGGTGTGACCGAGGAACCGTCTGCCGCCGCCTCCTCTTCATCTGCATCTTCATCCTCAACTGCTGGGCAACCATCCTTCACACGCTGAACAATTCTCTGCTCCCAGTCGTCATGGTCGTCTTCATGGCTAGTGTTGAGGTCGTGGTCCATGTCTGCGAATTCCGAGAGGGTCATGCCGTCCAGAAGTGCCTCCATCTCTGGAGCAACATCTCCGTTTGCTTCAGCATCATTTTCCTCGTCGGCACTGCAAGAAATGGAATGAAAAAATCAGTAAACAGCCGACAACTTCAGTTTCAGCCTGCTCAGTCAGTCAGTCAGTCTCTCTCTCTCTGTTTCACGCGCACACACACACACACACACACACACACAGAGTAGGAAATGGGTTAAAATTTGAAGGGCCAGAAGTGCTTACCTAGATTCGTTGGAAGAAATTCCACAGTGCGCGAAGCACTTCCTGATGGTTGACTCCTTCAGCAAGTCCCACGCTGACTTCAGCCACACAATTGCCTCGAAGAGGTTGACGTCTTTCGAAAGTTCTGAAACGGAGCCGCACTCATCAATTGCATACGCCACCCAGCGAAGAAGGGACTTCCTGTACAGAAGCTTGACAGCTTGGATAATTCCGGCGTCCAGGGGCTGCAGACGCGACGTGGTGTTCTTGGGAAGAAACGAAAGTTCCACGTTGCTGAGTTCAACATGCGGATGGGCCGTGCAGTTGTCGAGGATCATAAGCACTTTTCTGTTCTGGGCTTTCATTCTCTTGTTGACCCATTCCAGCCATTCCAGGAAGATCGCTTTAGTCATCCAGGCACGCTTGTTGTTGCGATAAATGATCCCGACGTCCGCAATGTTCTTGTTTTTGAAGCAGCGAGGCGTTTTAGATTTGCCAATGATCAATGGCTTGAGTTTTTCGCCGGTGGCCGAGCATGACGGTGAACCTGTCTTTCGATTTCTTCCTGCCATGGCACCGTTCTCCTTTCTGAGCCAGAGTTTTATCGGGCAGCGCTCGGAAGAACAGCCCGGTCTCATCAACGTTGAATATGTTGTCTGGAGTGTACCCACCCTCTTGGATCAAAGCGGGTACACGTTTCAACCAATCTGTCACGTCCGCCTCATTAACTTCACCACTCTCTCCTGAAAGTGCCGCCGCACGGATGTTGTGTCTGTTCTTGAAGCACTGGAGCCATCCGTTAGATGCAGTGAACTCGTCATGTCCGAGAGTCACGGAAAACATCATGGCTTTCTGCTGCAAAAGAGGACCTGAGACTGGCATTCCCTTTGCTCTTGCCGAGCAAAACCATTCCCACACAGCAGCATCGATGTCCCCGTACAGCATATGACGTGCCCGTTTGTATTTCCGCGTGCATGGAGCACCATCCTTCCACTCTTGCTTGATTTCTTCTTTCGCAAGCAGAATCGACTGGATTTGTGTCTTGCCCACATCCATCTTTTCGGCAATTTTTCTGGCAGAATCTCCTTTCTCTGACAGCTCGATGACTTTAACTCGTTGCTCCAGAGTCAACACTTTCCGTTTTCTAGAAGCCATTCTAATGTCAGTAATGCAGCAGTCTCTACGAAGTGCAGCCCGGCCTGTTCTCACACAAGTGGAGTCGATATGTGCAAGATAAGTCAACTTATATGTGTGTGTAGCCGGAAGGTACGTCACAAAAACAAGAAACAGTTTCCGTTTTCTTTATTGTCAAACACAAAAGCAAGGATTAACAACCACGTCATGGCTATCAAATATCCGCCTTACTTCACACACACACACTAAGACACGCGTTCACACGCACTGACACGCGCGTGATAGGTGATTGGAGAAAACAATGATCAGTGATTTGACAGGTGTTAGGAACAACGGAACTGACACTTAAACAGGATGAGGTGATCACCACCCGCTTAACTGCAGTTGTGTTTAGGTGGCGCAAAGCTGTAACGATGCGATAATTGGCCTGTGACTAATCACGCGTGGACCACGACTTGGCAGCCCGCGGGGTATTGTCAGGGATTGTGCCGTGGGCGGTCGGCGGTGCTGTCGGCAAGGTGTGAATCCGTGCAGACAAGCCAGGGGTGGTCGCCAGCAAGAGAGGCGGGGGGTCGTTTTGCCAGCAGAATAGCGGTCTTAAGTCGTGTACTGCAGTTGGTCGGTCTTTGGAGATGCAATAAAGAAGAACTAGAGAGGCAAAAGCCTCCATGGCTCCCTTGTGACACGGGTTAAGGTCATTCAAAATAGTATGTTTGTAAAAATCTTATTACATGTACTATCATCAAGCCAAGTATTAGTAAGGTGTCTCTGGTGTTCTTAGTTCCTGGCAATATTACACTTTTCCCCAAAACTGACTATATGGCCTTGACCTTGGGCCAAGGTCATTCAAATAAAGATATCAATGTCTATCATTACACCAAGTTGGATGCCTCTAGTATTTGTAGTTTCTCCAAAAACGGTAATATTGAAATTCACAACAGACAGCTTTAATGACTCAAGGTCAAGGTCATTTAAAGTGGTATGGGTATATAGTTCTTATCAATGTCTATTAGCATGGCAAGTTTGGCACCTCTGCTGTTTGTTGTTTCTGAGAAAATGCCAATGTTACGGTTTCACAAAAATAGCTTGTACGGCCTTGACCTTGACACAAGGCTATTGAATACATGTATATCTGTTAAGTTCTTATCAATGTCTATCACCATATAAAGTTTAAAACCTCTGGTTTTTGTAGATTCCAAGAAAATGCCAATGCAAAATTTTAAAACAGACAGCTTTAGTGACCTTGAGTCAAGGTCATTCAACATGATATGTTTTGAAAGGTCTTACGGCTGTCTATAGGCATGCCAAGTTTGGTGCCTCTGCTTTTTGTAGATTCTGAGAAAATGCCCATGTTAAGGTTTTCTACGGAAATGCGGAAAATAGCTTGTACAGCCTTGACCTTGACACAAGGCCACTGAATACATGTACATCTGTAAAGTTCTTATCAATGTCTATCATCATGCAAAGTTTAAAACCTCTGGTTTTTGTAGATTCCAAGAAAATGCCAATGTAAATTTTTCAAACAAACAGCTTTAGTGACCTTGACCTTGAGTCAAGGTCACTCAGAATGATATATTTTGGAAAGGTCTTATGGCTGTCTATCAGCATGCCAAATTTGGTGCCTGTGCTGTTTGTAGATTCTGAGAAAATGCCAATGTTAAGGTTTTCTACGGAAATGCGGAAAATAGCTTGTCTGACCTTGACCTTCACACAAGGCCATTGAATACATGTATATCTGTAAAGTTCTTATCAATGTCTATCATCATGCAAAGTTTAAAACCTCTGGTATTTGTAGACTCCAAGAAAATGCCAATGTAAAATTTTCAAACAGACAGCTTTAGTGACCTTGACCTTGAGTCAAGGTCATTCAAAATGATATATTTTGAAAGGTCTTATGGCTGTCTATCGGCATGCCAAGTTTGGTGACTCTGCTCTTTGTAGATTCTAAGAAAATGCCAATGTTAAGGTTTACTGCGGACACACCCACAGACACACACACACACACACACACACAGACAGACGACGGAGGGTTATAACATAGACTCCCATTGTTACACAAGGGAGCCAAAAACTGTCCGTGCCGGGCTAAAACGGTCGTGAACGAAAAACGGTCGCTCGTTCAAGATGTCGCTCAATCAAGTTTCTACTGTATTTGGAGAGCCCAAATTTGAAGCCAGTCGGTTGAGTATTTTTGGAGATACATACCCGGACACAATAACACACACACACACACACACACACACACAGACGGCACTCACTGAGGTGGAAAAGTGCATTCGCTGCACCACACACGTCAGCATCACTGACACACTTTTTTTACGTCATTGTCAGAGTTACACTTGCAAAATCGTCTTTGTGGGAGATCAGCAGTGACATGCTTTTGTAACACAGAGGCTTGCCTATGAACGTGGAAAATTTAGCCCGTCCTATGATGTTGCCATTACAATGGAAACAACATAACAAAAACTGATTAATGTGCATCTTACAACCAACAGGTATCTCACGTTACCGTACCTTGGCATTTTGACCCCTGTCTGCAGAATTCCCATACAGTCGGAGCAAAGAACCCCAGCTTGGAACATGCGGATGCAGTTTCTGGGGGACAAAAGATAATTTAGAAGCAAGACCAAAATCCAGATAGTACGTATGTATTCATCTTATGATTCACTGGTCATCAGAACTTGGAAAAGTTCTTTTTTAATCTGAAGCTGCCACTGTAGGTAAAAAATGAGTTTTCCTGGTAGTGCAAAGGGTTGGGTAACCTCTTTTCCCAACCTGAAGCTGATGTGAGTCTACCAAGAACACAATTTGAAAAATGAATATACAAGAAAGAGAAAGAAAGAGAGAGAGAGAGAGATCTAAAAATAGATAAGATATTAAATCAGGAAAGTGTGCTTCAGGCTTGGCATTCTGCATATATATATATCCAAAGATAAATGCTGAGTGCAGCAGTGGTCAGGGCAAAATTAGCACTTCAAACCATGGATCAGGAGACCCAAGCGGATTTTTCCTATTTTGGTCAACTCTTACCCAGATCAGGCATGCTATGGGCTCAATGGGGAGGCTGTTGCCACACAGCTGAGACGCACCCACTCCACGGGTGCGACTTTGGGAATGCTTCCTTTGTTATGACACATCTTATGATGTGGATGATTACACAGCCAGCACTGCAGGTGCCTTAGTTCCCAGGTCCGGTTAACACTGGGATATTTGTGACAGAAAGCGCGGAATGCATCGCTGTCACAAATTCCCCAACCCATCCATAGCATCATCATACCATCATCCTAACCCTCATGCACACAAAAAAAAATTGTCCCAGCTTCCGAGCCATGACCTGGGAGGAACACCACTGGAGATGGTGATAGAGTAAAAAAAAAAAAAAAAAAATGTTATCAGCAGTCTGACAAACCTGCAAAATAGCTTGTGCAGCCCTTTGTTTGCCACTGCGCTTGCTTTTTGCAATCACCTGAAATCCATCAGGAGAAAACATGATGAACAACCACAATTAGTGAGACGTAGGCAGACATGCGGTCACTTGGTACTACATACTGAAAAATACAGTTTACAACATTGAACCCATGCACATGTATGCATTATTAAACCTACAGCAAGTCAATAAAGCCAAGGTCCCTATTTGCAGTAACCATTCAGACTATAGCCTTAGTGAAATCTGAGACTAGGCGCTGGAACAATGCAAAATCTGTCGCAGGTCATGTAAGCATAGGTAGGTAGGTCTTTCTTAATTTTATCTGTGAATACTTGTAAACATTCAAGTCAGTTTATGCAAAACTGAATGCCTAAAATACTCTATGAAAATGACTGAGAGAATACCAATATGAATACATGTTTGTTACAGACACACACACACAACAGACAGGCGACAACGATGAAGAGTTACATAGACTCACCTTGCTTATATACATTAATAGCCAAAAATGCTACAGTAAGATACACATGCTTTAACTCATGGTCAGAATCCATACAGCTGTAAACACTGGAAAGGAAATACCAGTACTTACTGTTGCTTTGTGTTTGCCAACGGTGATGGTGAATTCACAGTTCTGGTGTTTCAGTGGCTTCATGTCAAGTACACACTCTGTATCGCCCATACCATAGTTTCTGGATTGAAAATGTCACCGTTACAAGTATAAAATGTATACAGGAAAGCAAATTTGATCACAAAGATTGCCACAAATGTACCTTTTTAAAATTGTGTCCATTTTAAATCACTTCAGGTTGTATGTTATTCTTGGTTTTTTAAGTTGTTTCTCTATAGAGAAACAACTTTATGAGACGGGGCAGATTTTGCTACGCGCAGCAGCAAGTTTCAGTGATACAAAACAAGACTGTGACGTTTCTCCACACAATACATACTTTCGCACACACAGTGACGTAACGAAATCTGGGTCATAGACACTTGACGTGCACACTATGCTGCTGCGTTCTTTTTGGCGGGAGTTGTGAGACGTGTGTGTGTGTGTGTGGACGGATGTAATGATGGCTATCTCCTAAATCACCTCCCTGGAGGCCTTTTTACTTTGAGATAAAATGGGAATTCACCTTCTCCAGAGCTACCTTTCACGATTTTTAGCCTGCCGCATTTTCAGAAGAGTTATCGCCGATTTTAAAAAATCGGCCATGTTACGAATTTTTTCGAAAAAAATGTTCAAATGGCTTCATTTTCTGTAATTGGGAAGATCATCCAATTATACTGCCTGTTTTCGTAGCACAGCTCTGTAGCTCTGACAGGTTTTGTGTAAGAAAAATATTTCCGAGGTAGCGGTGGTTTGCATATAAGGCCAAATATCTATGAAAAGACTCCTTCAAATTACTCATCATTCCGGTATTTTTGTCACTTGTGCCAACTGCACATATGACATGAACTACTTCACTATTATAGCTTTAGTATTAAGAATAACAGGGCTTTTAGATAAACACATTTTTTCACGTTTCTGCGAGAAAGCGCCGGTCAAAAAAGTTCCAATTTTGCAATTTCGTAAGTACAATCCAAGGCACTGAAGTCCACGTTTCATCAGCTCTCCAGATCTTCCAGATTTTATGTCAAAATTAATTCAGTCACGGAAGTCACAAAAGCAACAAGGAAATCACAAAATATGAAGAAGTATCATCTGTCAGACGAGCAGCGTGAGGCTGACGGCAAATGTTTGGTTCACAGACAAAATCTGCAAGTATCGTCACTGCTTCCGACATTTCATCAGCCCTCTAGATCTTCCAGATGTCATGTGAAAAATAATTCAGTCGGAGAAGTCACAAAGCCAAGAGGGAAATCACAAGACATGAACAAGCATCCTCAGACGATCTCAGTGCTAGAGGCTGACGTCAAAAGTTTAGTTCACGGAATTGACGTCATCTCTCTCTCTCTCTCTCTCTCTGTATGACGACCTGCCTGAGGCTGACGTCAAATGCTTAGTTCACGGAACTGACCTCACTCTCTCTCTCTGGGGAGCCAGGGTGGCTGAATGGTAGAGCGTTGGACTTTCAATGCTTGGGCCGAGAGTTTGAATCCCGGACGCTGGGGCCAAATATTTGTGCTGGCCTTTTTCTCGTTGCCCCGTCTTTGATATCACCTTTATGTGGGGGAAAAGGACGTTAAACTCCTAAACAACCACCCACCCACCCACCCTCTCTCTCTGCCTCTCTCTCTCCCTTCTTCCCCCACCCGGCCCCACTCCCAGTCACGTGGCTAATCGGTCGAGGTCGTAGAGGATCTAGTGTCATTGGTAGAACTTGGAGAGGGGAGAACCGGCAACAATAACAACAAAACAGACAAAACAACCACCCACCCACCCTCTCTCTCTGCCTCTCTCTCCCTTCTTCCCCCACCCGGCCCCACTCCCAGTCACGTGGCTAATCGGTCGAGGTCGTAGAGGATATAGTGTCATTGGTAGAACTTGGAGAGGGGAGAACCGGCAACAATAACAACAAAACAGACAAAATAAAATGAAGTTTGGAGAAACAACTTTGTAGGACGGGGCCGTTCCTCCTTGTTTTTGTTTGTTATGGGGTTGTTGGTTTTTTTTTCATTTTGGGTTTGTTTGGGGTTTTTTTTGCACTTTTTCTTAGCTAGCAAAATGATACACAGGTTTGGAAATATATATATGCAAGAAGAAACATTACAAACCAAGAGAAAGAGAGGCAGAAGCCTACTTGGCTCACTTGTCAAATGGGTCAAGGTCAATCAGAAGAGTATGTCTGAAAAGGTCTATCACCATGCCAAGTTAGATGTCAATGGTGTTCGTAGTTTCTGAGAAAATCGCAATGTTACAGCTTTCCATGGACAACTCAAACGGCCTTAACCTTGAGTAAAGGTCAGTCAAACAAGATGTGTCAGTAAAGATCTTACCAATGTCTATCACTATACAAAGTTTGATACCTCTAGTTTTTCTGTGAAATGCCAATATTAAAATCCACAACAGACAGCATTACCGGGTAATGACCTTGACCTTTAGTCAGTCATTCATGGGGGCACATTTTGAAAGGTCTTGTAACTGTAGACAAGCATGCCAAGTTTGGTGCCTCTGCTATTTATTATTTCTGAGAAAATGCCAACACGTTTTTCACAAACAGCTTGTGTGGCCCCATTCCCGTTCGGGGGCCTACCGCTACTCTTAGAGATTTTTACCTGCATGAGTAGTCCCCCATGCATGCACAGGCCCATGGCAGCTTTGTGCTCCGCCGTGAAAAATGTGTGCTTGTTGTGACAAGGGAGATTACTCATGCAGGTAATAATCTACAAACAGGCCGAGAATGTACTGGTGCTGGTGAATGCAACAGTTTTCACCGCTTCTATGCACACTGTGAAATAACACGACGACCTCAAAGTTGTTTGCAACTGTCCACTTTCCTTGTCACCGAGTAGTTTGATTTTTTCCATCTTAGGCATTACTAAGCTCAGCCTGGTTTCGGTTAGCCCGAGCTGGCGCCGTCGCGGGGGACAAGAGTAGCATTAGGCTCCGGATCGGGAATGGTGTGGCCCTTGATTCTCGGTCACTGAATATAGGTATGTCAGTAAAGGTCTTATCAATGTGTATCATCATGCAAAGTGTCATGCCTCTGGTGCTTGTAGATTCTAACCCTGAACTCTCAGCAGTTCTTTCCCTTGAATTTCGATCACCCGTGATCGATGTCTACAAGAGCTGACTGTGACAAAATATTTCCCCATAAAAGTGTTTTCTCACCTGTTTTTCATTAAAATAATGATGTTTATGATGTACATGTGGAAACAATACAAGTTTGTGACATAGAAAATTATTCAGAAGCACTGCAAAGAGCTTCACTGTGACGCTCCCTTCATCCATCACCTTGGAAATTCGCAAGTTCGTTTATTCTTCGTTGACACCTGTTTGGGCCCCGTGAGTTCGTCTGAGGACTCTGATAGTGGCATGCGACAGATACTTGTGTTTTCAGGAAAACAGCAACCGTCTCCTGGATTTCCATTCTAGTGGCTGATGTGAATGCATCTGCTCTCACCTGTTCATACCTGTTCTCACCGATTCATAAATACAGTGCATTTTGTCAGTGACAGCTGAGCCTGAGCTGAAGTAAACACAGGTCGTATGGCTCAAAATTCCATTACATATGTATGGTGGAAATTTGTGTTATTAGGGTTACAGTATGAATTCATTCAAGTGATCTTGTTTTGGGCATTGATGACAGGTGTTAATTACTCTGTTGTAACACATATGAATGTTGTATTAACGGGCCCATATTTGGATATGTGCTGTAAAACAGGTTGTACTTTATGGAAAATTACAGTTTTTGTTCTCTGAGTTTTTGCATTTCTTGGTCTGGAAAAATCTATTTTTAGCATCAAAGTCAAAGGTCACCATGCTTACCTCAAGCATAAGTGTGCCAAACCTTAAAGGCTCAACATCCGACGGTACACCGCTGGCACACATGCGCAGACGTGCCTATTCGCATATGAAGAATGGGCGGGGCTTGTCTATAAATGGCACATGCACATGGCGATGGAATGTAAACATGCAAAGTTTTAACTTGCTTGATAACCG
The DNA here is from genome assembly GCA_018292915.2 of Batillaria attramentaria. NCBI lineage: Eukaryota > Metazoa > Mollusca > Gastropoda > Batillariidae > Batillaria > Batillaria attramentaria. The sequence continues at coordinate 1,852,514 of JACVVK020000046.1, read as the reverse complement.
TATTAATTTCCTGTATCTCCTCCTCTGTCTCGCAGGAAAAGAAAATCTTTCTGTTTGATGATAGTTTATCACCCCACGGCTCGGCCGCTCTCAGTGATATTTCAACTGTTTGACCACCTCGGGGCTGGGACTAGTCTGTGTTGTCTGGCTTAGCCAACTGCGTCAGTACTTTCTGTTCCGAACGTCAGTTTGTGATATTGTCCGGCCAAGGTCACAGAAACAGTCGTGTTTCAGTCAAACATTTCAGTCAGACATTTAATTTCCCGGAATGGATTAATAAAGTATTGATTGATTGATTGAAATGAGTTTCAAGTCACAAATCTTGTACACATTAAAACTTAGCCACCAGGCTTTCCGGTACAAGACTGGCTGAGCACGAGAAGGCTAAGACAATCAGTGACAAACGCTTGAATTGGGCGCTAAAAGCATCAGTCAAGGGGTGGGATTAGTGTATTGCCTTCCCGTAGGGGAGGATGCATTTGGGATAGCTATTAGATTGTACAGCGTGTTTTTGTTGCTAAGTGTGTTTTCAGGGGTGGCACCCCTAACACAAAAGTGAGTATGTCCCTATCATTTGGTCACGATCACATACTGAGGCCCAGTCAAGGCTGGCTATCAAGTATTTATCATGGTATGCCACAGATTCACTAACGATTTACAAAACCGAAACAATGCACGTGTCCCTGGAGGTACCCCCGGTGCTGAAGTGTTGACAACAGCAGAAGCGGGACCACGTGGAACCCGCTCAGTCGTGGGAAATTTTACAAAAATTGGCGGACTTTTCAGTGCCGTGTCCTTTATTCTTTGGGTTTTAAACTACAGTCCTCTCAGATCTCTGCGATGAATTTTTATTTGACTCTGCACGTTATCAGTGAGGAGAAAGAGGATGCTGTTTGAGAACAGTTCGCAAAGAATGAAAGAATACATCAGTTAAAGCTGACTCATCTCAGTGACCAGGCCCGGTGGGAAGTGCCGTCAAAAGGAATGAGCAATTGTCGAAGTTATTTGCTGTTTTTTTATGGTGTGGGATTGTTGGGTTAGTTTCTGGTGGGGCATGGCAGGATTGTGTGCAGTCACATGAGCTGACCCAAAGTGTTTGTGTTGAACTTGCAGCTGTAGTTTCTGTTCAGCAAAGACGGTAATGGTGTATCAGTCAGTTTCGCTCGGCTGGCACTGAAACCGCCAAGGTACTGGCAAAACAAGACCGTGAACCTGAGTGTGAAAGTTTTGTTTTTGTTGCCCCTGTGTGACTGTGAACCGTCAGTCGTGGTTGGGACATGGCCTTCAGACATCACACGTACGCATCTGACATCCGTAAAAAGATGTACAAAAATTCTTGAGTATGATGGAGGGATGAAATGCATGGTGGCGTGATTTATTGTGTGTATATGCGCAAGAAATCTTGACGCGCAAGACGTGTCAGTAGCTGACGTCACGTTGATAGGTTCCGCCTTGATCGGTTTAAATTCTATCTGCTTCCAAGGTTTGATCGTTCATAAAGGCTGCTAGACCATTCTTTCTGCCTAAACTGGGTTATGGTTAGGAGTCTTGGTGTGAAACTCGCATTCATGCAGACTATCAAACTCACAAACCGCTTTGTTGCCGGGCAATTTCAGAACTAGAAAGGCAGCAGCCTCCATGGCTCCCTTGTGACATGGGTCAAGTTCATTCAAAAGAGTATGTTTGTAAAAATCAAGCCAAGTAAGGTGTCTCTGGTGTTTCTTAGTTCCTGGCAATATTACAGTTTTCCCTAAAACTGTTTGTATGGCCTTGACCTTGGGTCAAGGTCATTCAAATGAGATCTCATCAATGTCTATCATTATGCCAAGTTTGAAGCCTCTAGTATTTGTAGTTTCTCCAAAACCGGTATATTGAAATTCACCACAGACAGGTTTAATGACCTTGACCTTGAGTCAAGGTCATTCAAAGTGGTATGTATGCATAGGTATTATCAATGTCTATTAGCATACCAGGTTTGGTGCCTCTGCTCTTTGTAGATTCTGAGAAAATGCCAATGTTAAGGTTTCACAAAAATAGCTTGTACGGCCTTGACCTTTATACAAGGCCATTGAATACATGTAACAGACAGCTTTAGTGACCTTGACTCAAGGTCAAGGTCATTCAAAATGATATATTTTGAGAGGACTTATGGCTGTCTATCAGCATGCCAAGTTTGGTGCTTCTGCTGTTTGTAGATTCTGAGAAAATGCCAACGTTAAGGTTTACTGCAGAAATGTGAAAAATAGCCTGTACGGCCTTGACCTTGACAAAAGGCCATTGAATACATGTATGTCTGTAAAGTTCTTACCAATGTCTATCACCATGCAAAGTTTACAATCTCTGGCTTTTGTAGATTCCAAGAAAATGCCAATGTAAAATTTTCAAACAGACCGCTTTGGTGACCTTGACCTTGAGTAGAGGTCATTCAAAATGATACATTTTGAAAGGTCTTATGGTTGTCTATTAGCGTGCCAAGTTTGGTGCCTCTGCTCTTTGTAGACTCTGAGAAATGCCAATGTTAAAGTTTACTGCAGAAATGTGGAAAATAGCTTGTACGGCCTTGACCCTGACAAAAGGCCATTGAATACATGTATGTCTGTAAAGTTCTTACCAATGTCTATCGTCATGCAAAGTTTACAATCTCTGGCTTTTGTAGATTCCAAGAAATCGTGAATGTAAAATTTTCAAACAGACCGCTTTAGTGACCTTGACCTTGGGTCAAGGTCATTCAAAATGATATATTTTGAAAGGTCTTATGGCTGTCTATCAGCAGGCCAAGTTTGGTGCCTCTGCTGTTTGTAGATTCTGAGAAAATGCCAATGTAAAAGGTTTACTGCGGAAATGCAGAAAATAGCTTGTACGGCCTTGACCTTGAAACAAGGCCATTGAGTACATGTATATCTGTAAAGTTCTTATCAATGTCTATCAGCATGCAAAGTTTAAAATCTCTGGTGTTTGTAGATTCCAAGAAAATGCCAATGTAAAATTTTCAAACAGACCGCTTTGGTGACCTTGACCTTGAGTAGAGGTTATTCAAAGTGATATATTTTGAAAGGTCTTAGGACTCTCTATCAGCAAGCCAAGTTTGGTGCCTCTGCTATTTGTAGATTCTGAGAAAATGCCAATGTTAAGGTTTCTATATATTTACCGCGGACACACACACACACACACACACACACACACAGGCGACGGAGGGTTAGTACATAGACTCCCTTTGTTACACAAGGAAGCCAAAAACCTCCTCTGATGTTACCCTGTCAAACATTTGAAAGAAACTGCTTCCGTTCTTTTCATGCGCAATTTATACCCCTGTTCAGCCTTTAAGTATCATGTGAAACAGCGATCATTTCTGAGCTGAGATTTGGTATGCAACATGACTGGATTCGTAAATAACACAATGCATAAAGGTGACTTAAAGAAAAATATCCAAAAAATACTAAAAAGTACCATGCAAGGCAAGAACTGTTGAGAGTTACCCCCCCCCCCACCCCTTTTGTAGATACTGAGATTAGTGAGAAAATGGCAATATTAAAGTTCCAAACAGACAGCTTTTATGACCTTGACTCAGGGTCATTCAAATGAAAAAAAAAAAAATCACTAATTTTAGTACAGTAGAAACTTTTTTGAGCGACCTTTCACAGGACCGAGCAAAAACGGTCGTGAACAACAACTGGTCGCCCAAACTGCAGTCAGTCACAATGGCGTCCGGACCTGGCCCTGCCCGGCCGGGAGCCGCGCATATCAACCGTAGGGATCATTGCATAATAAGTACAGTGTGCATGCGTGGATTTGACTCAGAAGCAGAGTTTGGTGTTTCTGTGGAGTCTTCCAATAATCAAGATTGTGCGGCTTTACCTAAATTTCAGCGACGGAAAACGTAAACAGAGTCGCATGTGCCACCATGTTTGTAACCACTTCCGTTTCATGCGGTGTCGTGAACTTGTGTTTGCTGTGTCAAATCGCTGAGTTTAGTCCGGTTGAATTCCCAGCGGCAACACAGCCTCTGTCTCTCCATCTCTTTCTCTCTCTCTCTTTCACCGTCACGGTGGCAGTGACACACACACACACACACACGCGCGCGCGCGCGCTCGCACCCACACGTGTCCTAACGATGTGCACTGATATCCCGGCGCTGCCAGTTTGCTAAGTGTCAAATCACCGAGTATAGTCCGGTTGAATTCCCAGCGGCATCACAGCCTCTCTCTCTCCATCTCTCTCTCACTGTCACGGTGGCAGTGACACACACACACACACACACACACACGCACGCACGCGCGCGCGCGCTCTCACCCACACGTGTACAAACGACGTACACTGACTGACATCCCGGCGTTGCAGGTTTGCTAAGTGTCAAATCGCTGAGTTTAGTCCGACTGAATTCCTAGCGGCAGTTTCCGTTTTCTTTCTTGTCAAAACAACACAAAAACAAGGATTAGGAACCACACCATACCTATCAACTATCCGCCTTAATTCGCTCACACGCACTGGCACACAAAGAAACACCTTCACACACACACACACACTGACATGCCCGTGATAGGGCGTCTTGTGGAAATAATGGTCAGTGAGTTGACAGATGTTAAGGGTGTCGGAACTGGCGGATGAGGTGATCACAACCCGCATAACTGCAGTTGTGTTTAGGGGGCGACGCGCTAATTGCCCTGTCTTTGTCCGAGGTCACGCGTGCACAGTAGGGGGTGGGTCCAAGTGGCGGGTCGCGGGTAGTGTCAGCCCAAGTGCCCTGGGCGGTGGAAGGTAAATCGGCTGCCGGCGAAGTGTGAAGCACCAACTAAGCCAGTTGTGGCCGCCCACAACAGAGACGCGGGGTCGTTTTGCAAGCAAAACAGCGGTCTTAAGTCGCGTACTGCAGTTGGTCGGTCGTTGGAGATGCAATAAAGAAGAAAAACCGTCCGTGCCGGGCGAAAACGGTCGTGAACGAAAAACGGTCGCTCGTTCAAGATGTCGCCCAATCAAGTTTCTACTGTATTTTTTTTAGTAGGGTTAGCAGCTTACTGTATGCCTTTTTCCTACTCTTCTAGCCAGAAAGTAGCAGGAAAACCAACCCCTGAGCCATTAGGGCTGAAGGGAGGTTTAACCAAGCTTATAGAACATTATCCCCCCCATTCCTTGGTATATAAGCGGGTGTGCATCATACCACCATCAGTTTCACTTTCTGCTCGAAGCAGAGCAGGTGGGAGGGAACTCCGGCAGTAAACTGCTGACCCTACTAAAAAATACCAAAATCAGTGAACATTTTGCTATTTTTTCTCCTCAAGTTAGCAGTTTACTGTAGGCAGAATTCCGAACAGGAGGGGGAATGAGTGTCTGAAATGCCAAGTTAATGGATTAAAGAGCAGAGTTAATGCCTATGCAACAGAGGGGGTAGCAGACAATATAATTATCTGAGAAAAAAGCAGACAGAAAATAGCAGGCAGCGGGGCTAGTCAGACACTGATCAGCCCTGTACACGACCGGATACTTGTGTAGCCGGGTGGTTAACCGTGTCTGCGGGCAGGGGGCTGTAAAGCAGGTACAGGTAGAATCTACCAAAGGTTGTCTGCTGGCTCCAGCCGACCGCCTTGGACAGCTCGATCAGGGACACTGCTCAGTAGAACATTCTAGAGGCCACAAACACCCGGATCTTATGCGTGGACAGGCTGCTGTGCGCAGGCCCAGGAGCGGGAGCCGTGGCTGTCCAAGGTCTGTCATTCCAACCCGCAGTGCTGGGAACAGCGGCAGGGTCGTGAACCACACATCGGCTAGTAATAGGAACTCAAGACGAGGGTGGTGAGGGCGGACCTCCTGGGAGAACGGGCAGACTTACAGGAGGTGGTGGTGCCAGGAAGAGACATAGCAGGGAACATTGAGGATCAACTTGCCTGATCCCGATCACGGTTCACAGGGTAGACCTTTATGAGGAGCTTCCTCACACAGGACTACAGAAACTGTGGAGACGTCTTCTTGCCAGGAGCAAAAAAAACACAGGATCCAGCTGACGTCTCTGAGCGCACGTGTTGTGGAGGTAGACATGGATGGTTCTGACAGGACAGGCCTTGTCATCATGCGATGGCTTGACAGTGAGAGCCTGATTTCCCCAATCTGGTAAGCGATTCTTGGCGTTGAAACCGGAACATGTGAGAAGCAAGACGGAGCCATCGTTATTCCAGCGCATGCATTCAGAACGCGCCAGCAGAGTGTGCAGGTCGAAGGACACAAATACGCAGGGCCGCAAAATGCCTATATATTCCCTATTAATGCTCAGGCATCATAGTCACCCCTACAAATGCTTCAATCTAGAAACAATTACTACCATGAACAGACCATACAAAGACAAGCACCTGACAAGAGTTTAAAAAAAATTTGAATGTCTCCTTTCCGCTCAGGCCTCACTGGAGTAATGCATGTCTACTTTCTCTTTAAGCCAGAGAGTCATTTCACACAAATCAGCTTGCCTCACTAGTGCTCGACCTCTGTGCAAAAGTCCCAGTTTCACGGCAGCTTGCCTCTTTTTGCAACCGCCAGGCATGCACCTTGACCTACATAACACAAAAATCATGAAAATCATGCTTTTTCACGACAACAAAAATCCCTACAGACTAACACACTTGCCAAAGAGGGTACCTCAAATAAACACTGCACATGACCCCACGGTCAATTTGTGTCCTTACCCCTGCACTTCACTAATTCTTGCGCAGGTAGCCCTAGAAATACAGTCTTTTTCAGCAAAGCATCAGCAGGGGCGGAGTCTAGGCGCTCATAGCGGGCAGACTCTAGAAAACGGAGGACCTGGGGTGGAGACAACTTCGGCAAGACCGGGTGACACAGGTCCGCTTGACGTTGCAGTTAATAAGCAGACTGGAGAGTCAGGGATTTCGTCCAGGGTCCAGCCGCCCTGAAAGGCAATACTCTCTTGCAATACATGAGTGATAACCTCTGACAGGCTGGAGAACTTCAGGACAGGGCAGACAGGTTGAAGGGGTCTAAACTCGCTCTGCTCAACAGTCTGCAAACAACTTCCACTTCGCCGTAAAGTGGAACTCTGTCACGCATGATGCGCGCCGCAACTTCAGCACGGAGGGCCTGGAACTCAGCCTGAAGGCGTGTAGGTTGAGACCTAGAATGTCAGGATGACGAATCTGCGGGTCTGACTGAAGAAGCAGATCTGGCCGGGTGGGGAGCAGTACAGGCATGTCTACCAGGATATCAAGCAGGGGGGTGATCCACGATCTGTTCCACCCGAGCGGGGCATTAAGGGTGAGCACACACTGAAACAAAGGGAGGCAACTGACAACCTTTGCCATCAGAGCGAACGGTGGGAAGACGTAGGCATATATGTTCGTCCAATCATACATGAGGCGTCGAGAGCCAAAGCAAGGGGTTTGGGAAAGGGAGAGATGGAGGGGGCAAGCTTGTAGATGGATAGGGTGGCACACAGGTCTAGGGTCATGGTGGGAAACAAAGAGGCGGCTGAAGACCTGGGGGTGGAGCTCCCACTCTGTGAGGAGAGGTTGCTGATGTGAGAGGCCATCTGCTAGAATGTTCTGACCACCCAGGATGTGCCGCACCAGAAAAACAATCCCCGCTGCTGCACACCACTGTAGAAGGTAAATGACTTCTTGACAGAGAGCTTCTGAGTGTGTTCCTCGCTGATTGCAAATGTAAGCCATCATCGTAGTGTTGTCCGTCAGTAGCATAACGGTGTGTCCCTGAGGACGGAGATGCCAGAAGGAGAGCTTCAGGGAGATGCCAGAAGGAGAGCACGTAGTAAACTGCCTTCAGTTCCAGAAGGTTGATGTCAAAAGCAGCTTCGAGTGGAGTCCAGAGGCCTGATGCATCTCGAAGAACGGGAGAAGATGAGCGCCCCACCCAGGGATGGAGCGCAGGGATTAAAGTCTGGAGTTACAGGGAGAAGACAATCCCAGGGCTGTGTGGCAGGAAAACCATAAGTCCACACAATAAAGCAGCGTGTGTGAAAAATCCCAAACACCACACAGCGCAAGTCCCCTGAGCTATTCCCCAAGGAGAAAACGCTGTGCAAAGTTCAATCACTGAAGAAAACACGCCACATGGTGAAGAAAAACGCAAGTCCAAGATGGCAACGACTAAAGTCAATGGTGTGGGTGCTTGGTACCCTGCCGGACCAGACAAAGGCATGAGCCATAAGGCAGACCAACACTGTGGCCGCAAGATGAACACTGCCGTCCCTGGACAAAATCGGTTACACCCACATAGAAAGAAGTTTGTACAAAGTTCAACGTATTTCCAAAATGTCACAACTCCCAAAACTCATGAAACGTAGCAAACAAGCACAAAGCATTGTGAGGCTAAACAGCACTGGTGTGTCTCAAGGGGAACGGGAAGTGAAACTGAGGGTGGTATGATGCGCATCCGCTTATATACCAAAGAAGGGGGGAGGTAATGATCTAAGCTTGGTTAAATCTCCCTTCAGCTCATTCGGTCCCCAATGGCTCAGGGGTTGGTTTTCCCACTACTTACTGGCTAGAGTGAGTGAGTGAGTTTTTAGGGCTTAAAGCAGCGCAAGCCACAAAGACTAATTCGCGGCTTATTACTGGCTATAGAAGAGTAAGATAAAGGCATACAGTAAACCGCTAACTTGGAGAAAAATAGGCAGGGATTATGAAAAGACTCGTCCGACAGCCCACAGACTAGTGAAAGTACCGTCGGACTAGTTAAATTGTTTTACCACTGGCCCACAGTTATCAAAGTGTTGTGAATCTTTTTTATTTATGAATAGGTCTATATTTGAAAAAATGTATTTTTGGGCTAGTGGAAATGGTTTTGGGCTAGTTGGTTTTAAATCTTGCTAGCCCAAAGGACTAGCAAGATTTTCCAGTTTTCATAACCCCTGATAGGGTATTATTTAAAGGTCTTGTCGCTGTCTACCAGCATGCCAAGTTTGGTGCCTCTACTGTTAGTAGATTTTGAGGAAATGAAAATGACAATGTTAAACTTTTCGCCCCCCCCCCCCCTCGCACGGATGACGGAGGGTTATTAGGGTTAACTCCCTTTGTTACACAAGTGAGCCAAAATTGTCAAATGAGTCAACACCCCAAACTACACCCTCTGAGTCAGCTTTTTTCTTTGTTTTCTCAGTTATATATATATATATATATATATATATATAATATATATATAATCTGTGAAACGATGACCATGGAGTTCAGCATAATAAGTTTATGTCTTGTCATCATTCTGCTCATATTTCAAACCATATGGTTTGCTCATTCGTGTCACTGTGTTACCGCCACTGTGGTTTTCAAAAATTGAAATCTACTGTACTCCTGTAGAGAGGAAATATTTTGAATGGGATGACATCTACCATCATACTTAAGATGGATTGTACACTCTCTCACCTGCTGAGGCATTCACGCAAAATTTGGTATGGACTAGGTTGTCCTGCCTTGTTCCCAAGTTCACTAATCCGTGGGTCCTCAATCTTGATCTCATCAAAGAACTAAAACATACAGGTAATTTGCAAGAGTTCAAAACAACTTAAGACATACATACATATGTGAGCTTCCAGTGACAAATTTAAGTTGACAGTGATAATAAAAATTATAATACAATGTTTACCTCTAATTCAGATACTATAAGCAGAATTCATATCAAAACATGAAAAACACGTTATTTTGACACAATCCTCACTCCGTCATCAGGCTCTACAATGGCATGAATGTCAGTCATATTACCAGTGACAGCATTCTTACTTACTGAGAGGTCCTCTGCATTTTTGTGCAGCTGATCATCAGTTAATGTGTTCATCTCTGGGATGAGAATCTTGAGGGTGTTTTTAGCTGTGAAAAAAAAATTCATCCAGGTACATTTATTTTTCAAAGAGAATTCAAAGAAAACAGCAAAATCTATCATTCATAAAATAATGATGAATCACTGGTCAACAAGCTTACTCATGCTCATCAATATGGCCTAAAAATGAAAAAAACCTGACAACAACAACAACAAAAAAAAACACAACCACCAACAAAACACCAAGACAAGCAGATACTCGGCACACATTTTCTTTTACTGAAAGTGCAAAAAAAGATGAACACCCTTTAACTCTCAGCAGTTCTGATTTTGATCACCCACGATCAATGACGATCATATTGGACATGATGCGTGCTACATGTAAATTCGAGCAGGGAGAACAGTTCATATGGAATCGATGGCAACATTACAAGTTTACCGAGCTCTAAGATAGCCTTTGGGAAGACCACTGGCCCAATAGTGGTGTCATATGTGCGAACACTTTTTTGACACAGTGGGAGTTGATCAAGCTGCGGTATGTAACTTTAAGTATTAGATAAAAGAGCAATCATTTCTGAGCTGATTGATATGCAACATGACCAGATAGGTAAACAATACAATGCATAAAGGTAACTTGAAGAAAAATATCCAAAAAACAATAACAAGTACCACGGGAGGCAAGAACTATTGAGAGTTAATGATGCATGGAATATGTAGGCACTTTTCCTAAATGCTCAACTCAATGCGCCACAACCTGAAAACAACATGCACACGCACATGAATCACACGCATTCTCTCTTACACTGGACATAAACACTTTACATGTACAATCACGTGCTAGCAGTAAGCCCAGATATTTAGATTGCAAAATTTAGAATTGCACCTATTTATTAACTGCATTTATTATAGGAACCGGAGTACCTGGAACCCCCCTGTCAGCCAGAATGAATGAGGCCACATACTTCACCTGCACAATTGTTTGCCTGAAGTGGGACTTGAACCCTCAACCTCTCACACTGGAGGCAAGAGACGTTACCTCCACAGAGCCGACCGCCCCAAAAGTACTTTTTGAAAGATCAAACACCAACAGAGAAACCGATTTTACCTGCCTCACTCTTGGCCATTTTCTTACTAATGGCACAGCCAGATCCATACTCCATATCATTGATCATCACGGTAGCACTGTACGGTGTTTTGGAATTTTCTGTAAAGTAATTAAAAATAAATAATTGAACTTGAAGTCACAGGTAAACTTTCACTGGCATGATTGTGACATAACACAGACGTCATTACCAGCTGTCAGATTACAATAGCTTTCATGTGTTTGTCACAAAATGAAATGGGAACAGCTGACTGAAGTACAGATTAAATAAAGAACATTTACATATACTACGATAACAAAAACAAAGGTACTACTATATAAATGGAAATGTTTTGCTAATGTTGATGGACTGAGTTTCTACTCATCAGAAGCCAGTCAAGTAACACCACCTTACTGTAATGACCTTTGAGTAATTTAAGCTCACCAAGTTCTTTGAAGATGTAGAAAGGTTGAACTTTCATGGTGTGTTGAACATACTCATGCAGAATGCAGACATAGGATTTACCAGATGGGTTGAGAAAAAATTCTGAAACAGAATGTGTTCTGGTAAGACTCCATCAGACATTATCAGCAAGACAGAGGCTATTTTTCACTCTGGGTAATCCTATCAATCTTACAATTTTCACATCTAAATTTCAGTCATCTAGAAGTGATCTCAGATGTTTCATTCTGCTAGAAATGTGTCAGACCTACTGCCAATGAATCAAGCTTCACAGCAGGAAATCCTTCACTAAATGGTTCGTAACTTAGTTACACTACTAATAATATATTTTTAAGTTATCCCATTTAAATTTTTCTCAGCAGTTCATTTTCATCACAACAAAGAATAAAGAAGCTGAGCCAAATCAGTAAGTCATTACTTTACACTGTATAATGATTAGAAAACCAGCTGTTAAAATTATAAAAAACATTACATCACTGCTCTTTTGGGCTCTCTCTGGATTCTGCTTCTTCTGGCAGTGTCTGTTATGTATGTACTTACATTTATTAAGCCAATTTCAATCCAACACACTAACACTGAAATACTAAAAAGCAATGCTAAGTCTGACACTGTGCATTAGTTCCACTCTGTTTAAGGGCTATCATTGGTACTTGTGGTGAACATCATGTAATCTGAAATGCCTCTTTTCGTTCACGTAATAAGAAGTGAAACAAACCTTTTCCTTTGTTCTTTTTCTTGTCCAAAACGGCAGTTGATGCTGGTAATGAGCAAGTGATCAGCTTCGTGCTCGACGGCTGGAAGTAAAATCACAGGAAAAATACTGGTAAGGGAAATTTCACCACAAAGTACTTAATAACCTACTGAGCAGAAGTGGATGATATCTAGCTTCTTGAAAGAATGAGACATGCAGATTTACTTTAAGGGACTGGCCAACTTACTACGGACAAACAGTGATATATGAAAGTCTAAGCACCTACCAACTCTGGCCTTGACTGCTTTTTAGTTCCCATGTGTTTTCTTCTGTCTCGCCATGTCCTGGAACAAGCAGGCGACAAATTTAAACACTTATGATTCAGAAGTGTTTGAAGCATGACTGTCTTCACAAAACAAATTTGTGAATTATACAGTCACCTTAAAGGGCCATATTATTTTGGGGGCTGATTTATCCATGGGCTGCGCGTTAACGGGAGCCAATTGTAGGAAGTGGTGGTTAGACTGATTGATGGATATGGGGCTTGGCCTCCATAGTCTGGAATCTCATACTTAACTCCTAACCGCCCACACATGAATCACATCCTGAATCAAAATCGTCACAGCACACGACAGCACTAGACAACGCTATTCTGCAACCTCAAGGCCAGCAGTCCGCCCGAGAGACAGCGCAACGTGCCGTCATGTTGAATCACACTCCGGCGAGCGGTCGACGCTAGCCAGACAGCTCGGCGATTTGGCACCCTCTTGTGAATACGGCAGTTACTCGCTTGTTCAGACACTGGCCACGTAACAGCAATGGCACACTCAATGATGGGCCCCGTTACAACTTGCCCCAAGCACTTCCCATCGGTGTGAAGGCGGTAGACAACAAGAAATAAGTCCCGTTACAACGAGCATGAAACCGTATGTGACGTACTCACAGCCGTATGAACATAGTCTCCGTTTGAAACATACTTTTGAGAAACGATCAAGAAATAATGTATCAAGAAAATATTCCAAACGCTGAAGAAAACGTTCAAAAATTACATTAAAAAAAACATAGATTTGAGATGCAGGGGAAAAAGGATATGTGTGCTGTTGAAGCCCAGAGCAACTCCAAACCACATTAATTGGACGCCGGACCAACTTGTAAAAACAAACAAACAAAAAACCGGATCAATCTGGATCCTCTTCATTTATATCGTTTGTATCGGCAAATAGTCTACGGAAACAAAAACTTGAGTCAGAAGAAAAAATGGCGGAAACAGAAAAATCGTGAAAGCTACCTGTGGAGATTATCATAACGCTTAGTTTGTCTCTAGGTACTAAGCCAATGGGCAAAGAGGTTTAGGACACACGCACACACCTCCCGCCAAAAAGAACGCATCTGCATAGTGAGTAGTGTGCATGTAAGGGCAGGTTTTGTTCTGTTATGCAGTGTGTGTGTCCTACACGAAAAGAGAGTCAGAGAGAGAGACACGAAAAGAGCGTCAGAAAGAGAGAGACACACACACACAGACACGTAATATGATCTGCTGCTTTAGTACCAGAGAAAGATTTTTTGCCTGGGGTTAATGTTAAAACTGTGGTTTCAAATCGGTGATATTATCTGTGAGGCTCTGTGTGCATACGATGGAGGTGTAGGCTACCTAATTATCTGACGCTAAATTACACAGCTACCAAAGCTGACATTTTCAACACAATAAAGTCAACTTGTCTCAACTCTGGGTATCATGCAGCTCGCCACTCCTATAGCCACTATCATCAAAGGAGTGATTTCTAAACAAAGAATGGGCTGGCGACTGACGACTGAGACATCGCCAGCTGGCACAGGACATGTCATTTTTCACATCTCTATTTCACTGACCCGTAACAAAGGGCACCAATACACAAGAAGACATCTGCAGTCGCGTGGCTTTGTCTTCGTTCAGCCCCTTGGTCAGCCAGTTTATCAGCGGGTACTGACTTTGGATCTGTGAAACGGGCATGTGAAAATGGACATGTACCCGTGGATACGATCAGGCCAAATAGACAGCGTTTTTTCAAACAAACGAGAGGACCCGGCCTATGTATTTAGTTTTCGCAAAAGATGCACGCTAGTTTACTTTTCCTACTTGTTAAAGCAATAGCAATGTCTAAATGTGGCCAACATCTCGCAGCCGGTTTATTTCTCGTAATTTTGTAACCGCCAGGCTTTGCCAGCGCAGTGCGTTGCGCCTGTCTTTTCCGCTCTGCTGATACCAGAACTAAGCATATCCCGTTAGACAGTAAAGGCCGTTCTTAACCGGGCGAACCACCAGTCCGGCAAACTGTGTATTGTATACGAACAGGGCGAGCGCGCACACTCACGTAGTTCCAGAGGTTCGGCCAAACTAGTTCTCTTTCTTAACCGACCGTTCATGATATGCATACGTCATCGTCCGAACAAGGCGGAAGTTGAGACAATCGTAAACAACTTTGTTCATGCGCACAACAGCTCTCCCTGAGCAACCAATCAGAGCGCAGGATCGCGAGAGTTCCCACGACACGCTGTGCAGACCTCAAACCTAGTTCGGCGTACCTTTTGAACCAGGGTTTGCGAAGAAGTGTTCGGTCGGTTAAGAAACAACGTGCGCGAATCTAGTTCGCCGTACTCTTCGAACCTAGTTCGCGAACCAAAAGTTCGCCCAGTTAATAACGGCCTTTAGCCACGGGACTTGCACATCGGTAGGCACAGTCATGATCCAGCAACAAACCACGACTGAGTTGACTGTCCAAACCAAACCGGATGGAGAGAGACTGATTATGTAATCTGTGTAACCGGTTAGACCGTGAGCTACAGGACTTTGCACAGTGGTGACTGCCCTGAGCAGGCAAAGGGATTATGAGAGATTATGCAATCTACTGCGGGCTGGGCGATGCAAGGGAAGGGATACCAGCCTCGTGGAGAGTGCCCACGCCTTGCGTAATAGTGTTGTGGGGAAGAGTCCTTAGCGATAGGACGTGCCTGGGCAAGCTCCTGGTGCAATCAACCATGATGGATGGTCGCGGTGCAGGCAATGAAAGTAAGAAAAGAAACCTTCGAAGCAGGTCTATTTTCTCTGGTGCCCTGAGCGAGAGAATCCTACAGGAATGTAACAGTCTCAGTGAAAACGTCTGTGATGAAGTCCAAGACAGTGTGCTTGGTTCGCTAAATGAGAAAATGAAAGGAAGCAGGACCCCGGTGAAGCAGAGTGACAGTGAAAGTATAGCTGTGCGCATGGCAGAGTTCCTTCTCCCCCTCTTAGCCACCCAAATGGAGAAGACAGTAGAGAAGTGTAGTAGTCGGTGCGCTTGAAGAGGAAAACCAGAAAACACGCTGGAAACTGGAGCAGTCAAACTTGCTGCTGCGGTATGAGATAGACAGGCTAGAACAGTACAGCAGAAGACAGACTGTTAAGATCACTGGCCTGCCGGAAACAGAAAACGAAAAGAAAGTGTTAGATCTGTGCGCCGCTGTGGAGTGTGAAGTCAAGGCGGAGGACATTTCAGTTGCACACAGAAACGGTCAGAAAGGTGGACAGAAATCTAGAGCTGTGCTGGTGAAGTTCACCTCTCGGCATTCCAAGGGAGCCTTGATGAAGAAATGGCGGGAGCTGAAAGACAAGCCGGGATACAAAAACGTGTTCCTGAACGACGACCTGACGCTGATGCGTTCCAAGCTGCTCTACGAGTGTAAGCAGATGTCTACTGTGGACAGGGTCAACACCACACATGATGGCAGAATCCAGTGCCACATGAAGAAGGCGCCTGGGAGTACGGAACCAGCAAAGGTGGAGATTGTGGAGACACCGGATGACTTGTTCGATCTTGGTGCTGACAGCGTTGACTACGCAAAGTTCGGGCTGGCTCACCCAACCACCACGGTGCCAGCGGAGTAGTGATCTTCTGGAGGATCACGCAACCAACAATGCAACGACGACGACAGCCACAGCAATCCTCTCAGCGACAACCAACTCCGGCAAGTAGAGACAATGACTCTGTCCCCTCAGGTCTGACTTTTCTTTCTCTCAACGTGTGCAGCTTGAGACAATGCCTGAGGAATCAAGAGTTCATTGACTTTGTATCTGGTTTTGGTATTTTGACCTTCACGGAGACAAAGACTGATGATTTAGACATACCCGATCTCACTGAATGTTTTCATAAGCTAGGATACCAATTTACTGCTTCCAGCAGATCACACATTGCACATCACAGGTCGGGTGGTATAGCAATTGCAGTCAAACACCATCTCTCATCATTTGTTCAGATAAGAAATTCGGAAGGCAGTTGTGCTTTGTGATACACCATCTCCAAGAACTGTACTGGTACAGATGAAGACATTTTGGCAGCAGCTGTGTATGTGCCGCCAGAAGGTTCCAGATATGGTGGTGTTGATTTGTTTGATGACATTGAGTCATCCCTTATTAGTATGCAACAACGTTACTATGTACTACTTACCGGTGATTTTAATGCTTATGCCAAATGTTGTGATGACTTTATTCATGTCGATGAATTTGATGATGATTTGACTAATCAACCCGCGTTTGAAAATGATTCCCAAGATCAACACAAGCCGAATAATTACGGATATCGTTTGCTAGAACTTTATAAGGCACATTCGTTATTTATTCTGAATGGGAGAATTGGAGGAGATGCTAAGGTCGGTGCTCTGACTTGTAACAGTAGTTTAGTTGTTGCTTATGCTATAGGATCTGCTCATCTGTTTTCACTAGTCCGTGATTTTTGCATTGCCCCCTTTGATGCACTGCTTTCTGACGTTCACAACCCGGCCTGTTTGAGCTTGTCAGCTGTGTTTAATGAAGCCATTACACCCACCGGACGTGACGCGACTCACGAGGGCCGTGGCGCGCCAGCCGGGCATGAAGAAGGTACTCAGGGTACTGCAATGAGGATTAGGCGATGGGACTCATCCAAAGCCGACACCTTTGTCGACAAGCCAGACCTCAGTGACATTCAAACTCTAGACACGCTGTTGTCCAAGGACAATAGCGATGTTAATCTCGCGTGCACTCATCTGTCATCCATCCTACTTAGCGCAGCTGAAGACACGCTTGGCACGTACTGGCCACGCAAACAGGTGTCAAACACAAAGAGGTGACAGTGGTTTGATGCAGACTGTAAAGCCAAGAGATCAGATTACATGCGGACAAAGAAGAAACTAAAGCGTATTGACACTCCCGACAACAGATGCGCACTGCAAGAAAAGAGTAAAGCGTACAAGCAAACAATTAGACGAGCCGCTAGAGCCGAGCGAGACAAGTTACACAAGAAGATTAAAATAAGAATTTGAAAAGTACTGACCCAAAGCAATACTGGAACACCATCAATAGTCGAGCGAGAAGTGAATGCCCAATTGATGTTAATACTTTACTAGACCATTTCAAGGAATTAAATGCTGACACTGATGATGAAAGTTCGGAAACCGAGGTTCAACAGTTACTAACAGCTGATCTCAATGACAACGAGGATGACCTGAATGCGCCGACAGATGAAGCAGAACTGATTATGGGTGTTAAGTCTTTAAAAAGTGGCAATGCTGGTGGTATCGACAACGTTAAAAATGAAAATCAAAAAAATCAAACAGAGTATCCCAGTTATGACAGGCATTTACCTGAAGTTATTTAATAAAGTTCTCCAAGTAGGCAAAGTCCCTGACGACTGGGTTACAAGGCCTTATTATACCACTCTATAAAGGTAAAGGTGACAAAAATGATGGTGACAATTACCGCAGCATCACATTATTAAGCTGTATAGGGAAACTATTCACCACTATTATAAACAACAGACTGTCCAAGTTCCTAGATGCTCACCAGTTACTCTCTGAGAGCCAAGCCAGATTTCGAAAGAAACATAGTACCTTAGATAATATGTTCGTAATAAAATCTTTGATAGACATATTTCTCCACCGGAAACAAAAACTGTATTGTGCATTTATAGATTATCGTAAGGCTTTCGACTCAGTATGGCGAATAGGTCTTTGGCGAAAGCTACTGGCCCACCAAGTAAATGGAAAACTGAAGAAAATTATCATTAATATATATGTATGAGCCGATTAAATCGTGTATCTTCAAGAATGGAAAGAAGTCAGAATTTTTTAGTAGTTACCGTGGTGTTTGACAAGGGGAAAATCTTTCACCTTTATTTTTCTCGATTTATTTGAATGATCTCGAAGACTTTATGGCCCAGAAAGGTTGCTCCCCACTTAACAAAGGAGATTTTCCTAACCACACACTTAGTAACTACATCAACCTCTTTGTCCTCAGCCTCCTATATGCGGACGATACCGTTCTCCTCTCTGACTGTCCAAACGGTCTACAGAAAGCTTTAGAATCTCTTCATGCGTACTGTGTGGACTGGAAACTCAAGGTCAACCCTAGTAAAACTAAGGTCATGATATTTGAAAAACGCAAGAGTAGACCACCTGCTTTCAAATATGGACAACAGCCAATTGAAACGGCTGATTGCTTAGGCGTTCAGTTTACCAGCAAAGGCAACTTCTTTAAGTGCAAAAAGTTAGCTTATGAAAAATCGCAAAAAGCAATGTTTAGTTTGATTCGGTGTGCACAGAAGCGCGACCTACCGGTTAGTATTGTGCTTGACCTGTTTGACAAATTAGTAGTGCCCATCTTACTATACGGCAGCGAAGTATGGGGATACAAATCGTTAGCGCTTATTGAGAAACTGCAATTAAAGTTCCTGGAATATATTTTTAATCTGCAGAGAAGCACCATGTCCTCTTTTGTCTATGGAGAAACTGGAAAATTCCCCTTAAGAATACAAATTAAAGTTAGAATGATTCAGTTCTGGGCGGACTTGGTCAGTGGAAGCAATGTTAAATCTTCATCTAAAATCTATACTATGCTGCGCCATCTAATTGATAAAGATTTGTTTAAATCACCGTGGTCAGAAGACGTTAAAAACATGCTAGTTAGTTCAGGTTTTGACTGTGTCTGGCAGACACATCAGTCTGTAAGCAAAGAGTCTTTGTGCAGAAACGTCAAAAAGTCTCCAGGAGTCATTTATCCAATCCTGGCGGTTAGACATGGAAAACAGCAGCAAGTCTCTTTTATACAGGAATTTTAAATTAGAATTTTGTCAAGAGCAGTACATTTCTCGGCTCCCGGATCCATGTCTTTGCAATGATGAAATTTCGCTGCAGTAATCACAAACTCCCAATAGAACAAGGACGAAAAGGGGGAACAGCAAGAGACGAGCGACTTTGCACTGAGTGTAGCATGGGTGTCGTAGGAGATGAGTATCATATGAGTATCAGTCCTGCACACTCAGAATCCCATGAAAGACACATACCTTTCAAATTCCGCAGAGTTAAATCAATGTTTAATGTTTCTAATCTCCTATCCTTACCTGGCAGGAAAGTCACACTTAGTTTTGCTAAATTTCTGAAAGAATGCAAAGTTGCGTAGAACAAAGTTCTCATTTCATAACACTTTTTTCCCTAGTCTCAGTTATTGCTGTAAGTGTATGACAGCTTTATTTCATGTAGTTTGTGATAACAATATTGATCAGCACTCTTGTTTATTCACCTCACAGTGATAGTTGTTGCTAACATTTACTTTTTACCCTACATTACCTTGTCATTTGCATTTCTTGTTTGTTTATATTGTTCCTCCATGCCCCAGTAGGGGTCAAAGGAAATAAAATCGTGCTGTTTAGCGGTCTCATGAGGTTTGGTAAGTCTTGTCACATAGCGTGGGCAGGGGGGTTAGGGCTGTGGATTCTTAGGAGATAAGGTCAGAATACCATCTGACCTCAAAGCAGGGAAGGCATTACGCCATCACACCTGGGCATGATTACTGATGGCATCAGTCACAGTATTGTTCTGTAGCAGTTCCACTGAGTGGCAGACAAAGACTTGATGTGCTCGAGGGAGTGTATGTGTGTGTGCACACGCATGCGCATGTGGGGGGGGGGGGGGGGGGCAAATATTTAATTGCTTTTTTATTTTAGTGTACATACTTGCTTTCTGTATACGTTTCTTGCCACTGTTTTGTTACTATTATACAAGGGATATAAGTGGGAGTGAGGTAGGCCACTTTCTTCACACAATTCAGTGTGCACTGGTGTGTGTGTGTGTGTGTGTGTGTGAGGGCAGAGAGAGAGAGAGTCACACAACGCTGTCAAACTGTCTACTTATCCCTTAACTGGTCAATAACACCCATCATTTGTTGCCGATGATTGACCTCAGTCATATTTTGTGCTGCACCGTCTGCTACATCACTTGGAAAAAGTCCAATATCAATATGCTTCAGGTGGCTAGAGTACATTACGTCACGTTTACTGGAAGTTGCAGAGCATTGCACTGTCTACTAATCCCGTGGACAATAACACTCATCATTTAAATTTTGTTGCTGATGATCATTTACTTCCATCATATTATCTGCTGTACTGCTACATCACTTGAAAAAGTCCTGCTCCAGACTAACATACAATGTGTCACATGTACTAGTCGGATGTACTTCTCCTGGAAGCGACCCCCCTCCCCCAACACACACACAAGCAACCTCAAGCACTGCTTCCGTGCACACCGGCTAGCCATTACAAGCTGTCACGTGAGACATGCTTCTTGAAACCACCATGATGCTGGCGCGTTGAGCTTTGAGGTGAGAGGGCAGGGGCGAGACCGGGTTTGAGTGAAAGGCAGCTTATTCAAATCAGAACTAGGTCAAGCTCAATTTTTTTTTTCTTTTCTGAAATATGTGACTATGGACTTGATGGTTGGCTTTTGTTAGTCACTACACAAAACATCATTCCACCAAATATGGAACACCTAGGTGATCTTTAAGTATTTTATATTTGTGCGTAAAAAATTTCCATGCATACAGCACACACACAGAAGGCACACAGTGCAGACAACTGAAGTCTGAACAGGCCACACCTCTTTTGACACAGGCAAAAATGTGACCCTTTAGCACTGAAGCATTATATGTCTGCAAGACAAAATTTGAAACTGGGAAATACATTACTCACTTGTATCTCTGCACGGTGACCGTCTTGAATTCAAACAGCTTCTGGCAATAATCTCGTACTTTCATATAGTCTGCAAACATAAAAGAATCGTAGCATCAACATTATGCACATTTCACAAACTGTCAGACCTGTCTGAGCATCCTGTCCAGTGAGACCAACAACTTCCAGGCTATTATTCTGCATTTGATTTGTTACTTAACTGACCCCTTGCATAGCCTTCGCATGTCTAAGGCCACCTTCCCCTGGTATCTGGAGATGTCACTACACACAGATTTGACCATACATTGTACAAAAAAAAAAAAAATGTGACAGTGAGCAAGATTCAGCATCCATACATCGAGTCAAATTGAGTTTAATGCACAGCACATCTTCAAGGTCCACAACAGGGGGTGGCCGAAAGATGTCAACATGCAACCAAATGAAATGAATTAATGAAAGAACCAGGGGGGAAAAAAAAGATTCATGGGAAGGTGGTGGCTCTGACTCTGAGGGTACTTTTTGGAGAAGAATGAAACAAAATAGTACAATCTGGTCATACCCTGACCTTCTTCTTTTGCTGCTGCAATCACCACTTGCTTAGTTGCTAATTTTTTCTTTGTCTACGAATCCCAACATCTGATGCATAGATTAGATAAGTAATGTCAGCTTGAATTTATCAGGGTGCTACATGACTATGCATGACAGCCAATACTTCACTAGTGACAGCTATGACTTTAGGGTCCAACAGGAATCCTAATCCAGTGAAACCAATGAACTTTACTGGTTTTAGGGGCAACTGGTGAACAGATAACTGCATTAGACCATCCCTGTACAGCACAGTTCACCTTGTGTGAACACTTACCAAGTGATGTCTCCTTCTTCATCTCATCAGCTGACTTGATCTTCACTGATGGAAAGGCATTGGTCAGCCCAGTTCTGGAGTTGCTGGCCTCTTCAATTATTTCTCCTTTTACATGTATATTTATATACAGAAACAGTCAGTCAGGTCCACAAGCATGATAGCACAAGCAGAACAGAAAAAAACTAAACCAGGAGTCTTGCTTGTGGAAACTTGAATGTAAAAAGACCTCAGCAAATTTTTTTTAATTGAGTGTTACACATTAAGAGGAACTTTGTACCCAGGGTATGGGTTTCATGGTTATCAGGGAAAAGAAATGATATCACTGGCAATAACAGATTTTTTGTTTTTAAACATTATAGTGACTCTCTACCAGACACCCCCCCAAAAAAAAACAACAACAAACAAACACCAACACACACACAACCCCCCCCCCCCCCCCAAAAAAAAAAACAACAACAACCACCACCCAAATCAAAATGCAAGATACAAATTACATTTGTATCCAATAAGCATACCCTCTTCTTCTACGGATTCTAACATCTGATCTTCAGGGCACAGTTGCTGCTCCTTGTCAAGAGCACGCCGATATTTCAAACAAGGAATGGCACTGATGGGAATATCATGTTTCTGTAAAGAAATACAAGCAGAAAAGATGCATACACACACTGATGACCCTCCATTAGCATCTGCTATAGGGAATACTATATCTTCCTTGGCATACAGCAGATTACTCAATATCTCAGTACATGTATCCGAGTCTATTTTGCAATTCCTGAGGATCCCAATGTAAATACTCACAACAGACTAAGACACTGGATAAGCACTGCCACAACGATTGCAGAAACCAAGATTTCACCAGAAAAAAATAAAAAAATTAAGAATGGTATAGACCAGGAAAGCAAACGTTTGTGCCACGCAGTGTGTGTAATAGTACTACAGTAATACATAATTTTTCCAGTGCAAGAAGTCATAAAGCGGTTGTTTTATCAAAACGCACTCGTGGGCCACTACATGCAGGGGTGCTAGCAACACGGGACCTACAAATTTGAAACCACTTCAAGATGTTTTTGTCAAATCTGAAAAGCCACAACTGCCAGTTTTTACAGGCAACATACATGTACAGGGCTGCCACTTTCTCAGAGACAAAAAGCCTGAAAATTGACCCTCAAAATCTGAATGCGAGGAAAGCCAAGGGGGGGGGGGGGGGGGGGGGGGGGGGGGGGGGCGCAAGACAGCTTACCACAGTCCTGAAACTGAATTGACCCTCAAAATCGGAATGCAAGGAAAGCCAGAAAAGATTGACAAGCGGGGTTGGGGGTTGGAGGTGGCAAGACAACTTGCCGCAGTCCTGAAACTGAACTGACCCTCAAAATGGGAATGCAAAGCCAGAAAAAAAATTGACAAGCGGGGGAGGGGGGGGGGGGGGCATTGTTCTTTCCGTCAGCCGTGCAGGTTTTGAAACTGGGCACCCGACAAGCAAATCTACCTACCACAAACTACGTAGCCGCCTGCACGCGCCACCTCTTTCTTTTTCACGATTTTGCGGTCAGAAGTGTTTCTAGTTGAAGGGGAGGCCATTGCAACTTGTACTCCGCCGAAGACGGTCTCGCGAAAGTTCCACCTAACGACAAATTGGAATCCTCCCCCCCCCCCCCCCCCAAAAGTACGATTTTCTGCCAAATTGGAAATCTGGGTTTATGTCAAATTTGAAATCGGAAATCCGATCTGAATCGGAAATCTGCCACCCCTGCAAATCGGAATTCCCCCCCAAAACACGTACGATTTTCAACCAAATCGGAAATCTGGATTTGGGTGAAATTTGAAATCCGATCTGAATCTGAACTCTGCCACCCCTGTACATGTATTATTAATTAAAAGACAGTTCAATGATTCTATTGGATAAGCGTTTTAATAGTGGACTGGGAATTATCAGGGGTAGAAATGACCAAGGATGAAAAAAGAGGAAAATTTTTGTTAGTGTAGTGATGAAGCCAGGACCACAGAAGGGAAACTCTTAAAAAAATAACATAAAAAATCTGTGCAGTCTGATGCATTTTTAAAAAAACGGAGAACTGCATTGACTCGAATGAGGTTGGGCATGCTGTTTTACTTTCATTTTCTTCATTCATAGAATCTCATACTGCACAAAAGCACACAGAAAGCCAGGAAAAGACTTGCACTGACCCTGCAACACCATGCTTCCAATATCAGAGGATGGAACAATCAGATTTCGTTTGGTTCTACAAAGTGGTGAAGTCATAGCAGGCTGACTTTATGCTCAGTTCCAGCACAACACGGTCGCAGGTAGTACGTAACAGCTGTTTTTGGCACCTGCTCTGACATGGTAGAAAATGCCAGTCCTGGTTTGTAAAGCTGTCTTCGAATCTGACCAAGTTTCTCCTCTTCACAGGTGATCTGTCTGCTCCCCATTGCATAGAGGTTTTTTTTTCACCCCTCCTACATAAACTCCGTCTCTATGCTCGACGATGACCGTACAGCCCGCCATGTTGTAAAAACAACTTCTGCCCTCAAACAGACTGGGATCGGTGCCGTTTGAGAATTAAGCTGTTTGAAAAAAAAATAAATTCTGCAACCCCCCCCCCCCCCCCCCCCCCCCCCCAAGGAAACAGATGTTACAACTGCTGAGAATTTCGACCCATGAATTATAGCGACTTTCAATAAGTTTCATTCTACCATGACTGGACAAAAAGCGAAGACTGGAAGCGAACCTCAAAATAGCAGTATTCATTCCAATCTGTAGACCTGTATTTATGGAGCTTATCTTCTGCTTTAAAGTCACAGAAATAATAGCTGCTGATCAACATTCCCCAGAAATGAACCACCGCAGACTCACTCTTGCAGATCCTGAGCCAAGAAAATATGGCTGAGCCAGTGTGCAAACTCGAGACTCCCTATGCAGGTAAACTGGCATGCCACTGTTGTGAGTGACAACCAACCATCCCTCAGGCAGGATGTCAAATGGATCATGGCCACGTTCTGTTGGAACAAAACAAGCGAACACAAAATCATTTCAGTGTGACGTAACTGTATTTATCGCTGGTATTCATACATGTGTATGTATCTGTTACTGTACACGTATTATCATCAAAAGTTAACCGGGCTGAAATAAGAAAAAGCATACCCCCTCCACCAGGTGGAAGGCAATATTTTGACTAGCCATACAAATTCTTACAACACTAATGATCTGGTGATCACTCTTCCCATACAGGCACTGTTCTCTCCCTTGCAGAGTCCACTTACCTATTCATTCTCTTTGAGTAGTAGTGAGTAGTAGTACTCTTCACTGCCACAATCAATACTTGCTAATTTTTTTTATTTAACTTCTTATAGTTACTTGGCTGACAGCAACACTGTAGTTTCTAAGAGCATCACATCACATGGCTGGGTGAAACATGAGCGACTACGAAATCCTCCAAGATTGCTGAACATACACCTTTGAAACTGACAGCTGGTATTTTGCCCATCTGTCAACACATGTAATTTCTCTACAATATGTGTACATGGCAAAGATGCTCAATGACCACACAGAACTTGTTACTTACCAACCAGAACAACTTTTTCTCTTTCTATTGGTTTTCCACTGCTGGTAATGGAGTCCTTGGTGATGCCTTCTTCAAGCAGTGCATACAGCTCACTGTCTTCTAGTGAGTCTTCACTGTCCTGGTCAGGTTCTTCTTCTTTTCCATCTTCATCAGCAACAACTTCATCAATGATTTCAAATTCATGAGTACTGACCCTATCAATGTTTTCTTCACTCTCATTTAACTGATCAAAAGACTGACCCTCCATCACATTTGGTAAGCTGTGATCACTAACAGGATCTGCAGGGATGGGACCGCTTCCTGACAATGCCGAATCGTCCTGGTCCCCATGCACATCAAATTGTGTAGACAACCGTTGACGTTTTATGGGTGGCTCCTGACACTCATCCTCAACCAGGTGCACTGTAGTTTCTGTCAGGTGTTTGTCCAGCACGTCATCTGCTTCCAAGTCCAACCTTTTATGTAACAGGCTGGCCATTGGAGAGGATGACTTAGATTCCCCAGTAGAACTAGATGACTGCAGTTTTTCATCTACATCCATCTTGATGACCACCACAGTGTTCAATACACAAGTATTCAGTCTGCTGCAAAACCTGTGGCAGGGGTTTGCAAAAACTTCAGTTTTATCCACCTAATGTTATGAATAAAGCAAATACAGCTAACTCCAAGTAAAGAGAAATTAAATAACAACAATAATAATATTAATAATGTTGATAATGTAAAATAAATAAATGAATAAATGAATAAATGAATAAATAATGGTAATTCTGGACACAGGTAAAGTTGGTACATGTAAAATGTCATTAATTTGGTTTGGTACACACTTCTTGTTCTTATACTTCCTGAACACTTCTTGCTTTTGAAACCTTTGCCTAATTTACACTGTACAACTGAGAAATACACGTACCTCCATAGCTACGCTACTGATACTGCTAACTATTACTAATTCTAAAAGAACTTCAAAATGAGGCAAAATAAGTGAAGTCTTTATGTGCACTGACTGACTCAGAAGAAGGAGCCAAAGAGACAAAAGATTGATAAGATTTCCACTTGTAAGAGTACTGATAATCCATGCTGATGATTGTGAAGCAGACAATGAAAAAGACACAGTGCAACTGCAGCTTGACTGGCTGACAATGTCAGAGTTAATTAAAGTGCACATTGTTTAAAGTACTGTGAAGGTAAGAGATGTCATTGCATGAAACCCATACCTACAACAGTACAGTCCACAATGCACTTAGCCAGTGTCAGCACAGTTCCAAAGGTACTAATCAAACACTGACAAGCCAGCTGCATGAAGTACTTTTATAACTTTTCACTCTCTCAGACAGAAGCACAACATAATATTTGGCATGACATGAAGGAAACCAGCAGCACTAACATCATGACAAAACCCAGAATTATACAGACCAGCAGCAGAATGGAGTTTACCAGATTTCAGACACCCATATATAAAAGTATGAACAACAAGTTCAGTGCCAACACATGCAGACCCAGCAGAACACAATAAGAGTGTGAACAAAATGGACAAGAACTGCATCTGCGTCACTGTAAGTGCTCTCACCAATGAGGTACATATAGTACTGTTATACATGTATACCACATGTAATGTTTCCTGGCTGAACTTTTTCTTTTTTGCAGAGCAACACTCTCTGTTGTGACCCAATGGGAACACTCGCTGCTGTCACCCAGCAGGAACATTTGCTGCTGTCACCCAACAGCAACACTCTCTGCCATGACCTAATCAGTAATGGCAACACTTTCTGCTGTGAGTGTCCTATTGGCAACACTTTCTGCTGTGTCCCTATGGCAACACACTCTGCTGTGCTTAATGGCAACACTCTGCTGTGACCCAGTGGAAACAATCTGCTGTGACTGGCAAAACTCTGCTGTGACCTAATGGCAACAAACTTCGCTGTGACCCAATGACAACACTCTCTGCTGTGACCCAGTGGCAACACTTGCTGCTGTGACCAAACAGCAACAGTCTCTGTTGTGACAATTACAGATAAGTGGATAAAGAGTGCATTCCAAGGTTGGTTTTACAGCAGAGTGCCCAACCAAAAGAAGAGAATTTCTGTACCCGAGACTCCGCAGAA